>PVIH01008820.1:0-21097 GCA_004025045.1 Sigmodon hispidus | reverse complement strand
AACATTACCAAACTCCTTTTATAAGGCTACAGTTACTCTGATACACAAGCCACATGAAGAAAAATAATTACACAGACGAATGTCACACATGAAGGTTGATACAAAGATACCCAATAAAATATTGGCAAACTAACTTCAAGAACATATCAGAAATTATGTACCATGATCAAGTAGGTTTCATCCAAGAGATGCAGGGATGGTTAACATACAAAAATCTGTTAATGTCAACACCATATAAACAAATTGAAAGAAAAAATTACATGATCATTCCAATAGAGACTGAAAAGGATTGGACAAAATCCAACACCCCTTTATAATAAATGTCTTGGAAACATCATAGATAACAAGGATCATACCTAAACATAATAAAGGCAATATGCATCAACTCAATAGCCAATACCAAACAAAATGGAGAGGAACTCAAAGCCATTAAAAAAAAATAAAAACAGGAATAAGACAAGATTGATCACTCACTCCATATCTATTCATTATAGTACTCAGAGTCCTCACTAGAACAATAAGACAACAAAAGAAAGTTAAGGGACTACAAATTGAAAAAGAACTAAACTTTCTGCTGTATAATAAAGAAACTTCTGGAGGCATCACTATCCTTGACTTCAAGCTCTACTATAGAACTTTAGGAATAAAAAGTTTTTATTTTTGGCATAAAACACTGAAAACTGAGAATCAATCTCCCCAAGGATTTAGCAATACTGCTTTTAGGCGTAAATCCTAAAGATGCACATTCATACCCCAAAAGCATTAGCTCAACTATGTTCATAGCAGCATTATTTTTAACAATAAGAATCTAGAAAATCCTAGATGCCCCTCAACTGAAGAATGGATTAACAAACTGTGGTACATGTACACAAAGGAGTACTACTCAGCAGTCAGAAAAAAAAATGACATCCTAAAATTTGCAGGCAAATGGAAGGATATAGAGAATATCCCCCTGAGTGAGGTATTACAATCCCAGAGAGAGAGAAGCAGGGGATGTACTCACTCATTAGTGGACATTAAACAAAACAGAACTAAAAAGATGTCACTGCATACAAGAGCTCATGGGTGAAACATAGCAAAATGACACAGTGTTTCACTTCCGCATTGATGGCTTCTGGCAAGGGTGTGGGTGCGGAAGGATGTGGTGGAAATGTTCTCTGCATGATGTAAATAAAGGACTGTCTTGGCCTATGTGCAGCACCATAGAACTGGGTGGAGAATCAGAGGACAGACAGATAGAAGGAGGGCAGAGTTAGTTAGTATCCTTCCGACCTCCAAAGAAGACAGACATGTAAGAGATACAGGTGAGCAATGGGCTGAGCCATGTGGTGGGTTGATTAGTAGAAATGAGTTGATTTAAGATGAAAGAGCGAGCTAGAAATGTGCCTGAGACATGGGAGAAACAGTATGAAGTAATATAAGTGTCTGATCCATTTCATTGGGAGACAATAGACACTGGGAGCCAGGTACAAACTCCGGGCCCAAAAGGGCCCAGGAAACTTTTTACAACAGATGGACTTGCTTTCTTTAAATGCCTGGCCACGGAGAGTTTAATTCTGTTTCAGTAAGTAAATGAGCAGCACAAAAGGGCTTTGTTCTAAATGGGAGATCATAAGAGCGGCAATGAATATGAGAGGACTGATAACTAGGTTTGATGGGGTACATGATGTAAAAATCACCAAATAATAAATAAAATATAAAAAACCCAAAAAACAAAATAATTGTTTTTAAAAAACAGATACATGGATAAATGAAGAGGAAAGCATATTAAGCATAACTACATGGTTTTGTGTAGAAGAAAACAAATAAATCTCTATCACCCTGCACAAAAATCAAGTCCAGGTGGATCAAATTCAGTTACGCTGAACCCGACAGAAAAGAAAGTGGGAAATACCCTTGAATGCATTGGCACAGGACACCAAATCAGATGTATAACACCAGTAGTACAGGTACTGAGAACAATTAATAAATGGGACCTCATGAAACTGAGAAGCTTCTGTAAAGCAAAGGACACAGTCAATAAGACAAAAAGACAGCTTACAGAATGGGAAAATATTTTTACCAACTCTACATCTGGCAGCATGCTGATTTCTAAACTATATAAAGAACTTGAGAAACTAAACCTGAAAATACCAAATAATCCATTTAAAAGTGAAGTAGAGATCTAATCAGAGCGTTCCAAACAGAATAATCTCAAGTGAATAAAAAGACAAACTCCCCACTTCTACTGTGAATGTAAACTTCTACAGTTATTTTGAAAATCAGTATGGTTGATTCCCAGAGTACTGAAAATTAATCTATGTTGTGATCCAGCAATACAACTCTTGGTATATATCCAAAGAATACACTTTTATATCATACAGACATTTGCTCAACCATGTTTATAGCAGTTTTATTTGTAAGAAAATACAAATACAGAACCTAGACACAGCCTAGATGCCCCTCAAACAAAGAGTAGATAAAAAAAGACTACATTTACACACTGGAATATTACACAGCAGTAAAAACATATTGACATCTTGATTTGCAGACAATTGGATAGAGCTAGAAAATAATTATCCTGAGGGAAGTAATGTAGACCCAGAAAGACAAACAAAATATGTACTCATATATAGATATTGGACATAAAACATGAGATAACCTCACTATAACCCACAACCTCAGAGAAGCTAGGTAATGAGGAGGACCCTAGGAGAGACATCAGTGGTTCCCCCTGGCATGAAAAAATAATTAAGATCTCCTGAAAAACTGAGACTGACATATGTTCTTTGCATAAATGCTACAGTGTGTAGCCTGCATAGGATGGACATATATTCTCTGCACGTAAGTTACAGTGTGTAACTTGGTATTCTTGTAGGACTCCTAGTAATAGAAGCAGGATCTGTCTCTGTCTCCTTTACTGGCTTTTGGGACATTATTCCTCTTAGTGAGTTGTCTTGCTGAGCCTTAATACATGGGGAGGCGCTTACTAAAACCTGATATGATATGTTTTGTTGATATTCATGGGACGCCTGTTCTTTTCTGAACAGATATATAGGAGGAGTGAATGTGGAAGAGAAGGGGTGGGTTGGAAAGATGAAAAACTGCTTTTGGAATATAAAATAAATTAATTAAAAACTTGGTTGAAAGATTATTCTGCATAAAAATATATTTCTTTGTTAGTTTGCTGAGATCATCTTTTAAAAGCATTAAAATGTGAAATTCAAAATCTATAGAAAAGTATTTTATCTGTTATGAATGACAGAGAACTGGAATAGAGGTATCAGCAAGCTGAGTTTTGAGAATACTAGAAAGGGAATCTTTTCCACCTACTTCCTCTCTGCCTGTTTCTCTTCATATAAATTTTTATCTTCTTTTGCATTGAGCTATGGCAAGTCAGAGACTATTAGAAGTAATTTATTTTAATCTGATTACATCTAAAGAACTTATTTCCAAAACAATGGTCCCTTATGAGTTTTGAGTGAATGACCTTTAGTGTAAAAAAATTTAGAAGAAACAACTGAACTCCTAACCATGGTCATGTTTTAACATGACAATTGTCACGTTTTAACATAAACAAAGCACAAGGGAAGAACATCTATATTGAACATGTTTGATTCTTAATAAGGAAGCACTCATTTAATTTAAGAATCACTGTGAAAAAGGAATTGAAAATCTTAAACAATGTTTTTTAAAATCACATTTTAAAATATGGTTTATAGAATGTGGCAGTCTATCAAACACCATGTTTTATTCTTAACAGTCCTCTATAGAGTCTATTTTCATATGAAAATGTAACATCACTAAATTATTTTATTCTATCTGCATATCTTAAATCAATTTCAGATAAATTTGACTCTGTTCAGAGAAAAAGTTGTAGTTAATTGAAAACAAAGCCTAATCCAATTCTTATTTCTGTGAACATATTTTTAGCTTGTTTTGTGAGGTCAAAAATAGCACCCAGTTGTTTTCTGCCTGGAAGTCACTTATCATTAAAATAAAACAAATGAGCAGTATACTGAATAGGAAAATGAGAGAAAAAACCAACAGAGCAAATAATATTCCACTTATGCAAATCACTCTAATTTCTAGTTCAATGCCAAAAAACAAGCATGACTGCAAGGCTGCTCCATAAACAATAGATAATGCAGCTGCTCCACAAAAGGCCACTTTAAAATTCCCTTGTATTAATTAGAAAACTAATTCTAGAAAGGAGAAAACTGCTTTAAACTCTATTGATTACGTATGGACACATTCCCATAATTGTTGATGAACTACATCAATCATGATAGAATAATATATTTGATAATTAAGAATTCAGATGCCTCTGAGCTCAAGGAGTCTTCCCAAATTCATTCTAAGGTACCCAGAATGCTCAGTTTTCTTCATAGTTGATTTGATTCTAAGAAACTTTACTGCTAAGACAACCAGTACCATTTTGCACATGATCAGAACACAAAAAATAAATAGATCTCTGCATGGTTAGCCTTGCATTCAATGTATTGGAAGCCAATTCTTCCAGAACCAATAACTATTTCCATGGAACAAGCTAAGCCTCACACTAATTAGTACAAAGTTTAGATTTTTCCCAACTGCATCACACTTTGCATAGAAAACTATAAGACTATTCAGAAGTGTTCTGTTTTCTAACATCAACTATTGAATATTTGAAATTTTTATGACATGATATAAAAAGAGATTATACAATATTTGTAATCCAAGCCTACATTTTATATCTTTAAGATAAAGGAAACAATAATCTATGTTCATAATGACCTCAAATCAGTATAAAATTATTATTGTTAGGATTTGACATGCAAAAATTTTTGCAATTAGTTTCTCAACTTTTGCAAGTTCCTTTCAGAAGTCTGTCAAAAGAATTAAAATAAATTCATATTGAAATGTAAATAATGCTGCTTTTTGCCACAGAGGCTACTGTGTAATAATTCAATGCAGCATTCATCACAAATAAAAACTTAACTTTATGAATTTATCTAGCAATGTCTAAATTGCATGAAAATTTTTATTCTAGAAATACATACAACTATATAAAAACATAAAAAACATTTTGTGTTGGTATATCAGCATTGTTCAAAAACAGCAAATTATCTGTATCACATTGCTTTGACAGCTGAGAGAGGAACATGATCTATTATGAGACATTTGATGATACAAAAGCAGCTTCTGAGTTGTGTCTCTGACGTGGGTCATAGTATAGAGGTGGCATGGTGTGCCTGTGGGTTTGAATTACAAAATGGCAGGTTCGCTGCCAGCAGCCTGAGCTGCAATATGGCAAGTTCCCACACTCTCACAGGAGCCTTGATGTAAGCACAAGCTGCATATGATGGATTTAAAGTTATTGCTCTTACAAACATAAAGGAAAGAGAGTTAAAGTTGGCTTTTTAGAAGCAACATTTTCTTGGGTAAGCTGATGCTGGAGGTGAGCAGAGGTACACAACTTTTTAAAAAACAGCTTTCTGACTCATCTTTAGCAGTAAAAAAAACTTTTTAAATTATTATTTAAAAGTTTTCTTTACATACCAACCACAGTTTTCAGTCCTATAGTGAGAAGTAATCACTAGAAACTGATTATATAAAAATGATTATTATATATTAAGGGGTTTACATGAACACTCACTTGTAGCGGGAAATCATGGATTGTACGGTGTGGGAGGGGCATAGTCTGCGGAGATGAGACAGAAGCAGAGCACGGAGAGGGAGGCGGGTCTTCTGGTCCCTGGACGCAGCGACGCGGCGGGTCCATACGGGTCGGTACGGTGGCGGCTTGGCGCGTTGCTAAAACTTCCTCTTGTAAGGAATTCTAACAAAATAAACCTTATTTAATACATACATCTTGGTGGCGGGTTTTTACTGTGATAATTGGCTCCCAACGTGGGGCTATTCAACCTGCCTTGTGGAAGGACCCTCCATTGGTACCTTTTTACCGGGTATGAATTATTAAAATTAGGTACAGTGAAAGCAAACTTTTCCCTGTCTTGTTCCTGTAGAGGTATTGTAAAAAAAACAGTCCTTCAGATCAATAACTATTATAGGCCATCCTTTAGGTAGCAAAGAAGGTAAAGGTATACCAGAGTGTAGGGTGCCCATGGGTTGAATCACCTTATTAATTGCTCTTAAATCTGTCATCATTCTCCATTTCCCAGACTTCTTCTTGACCACAAATACAGGGGAATTCCATGGGCTGGTCGATTCTTCAATATGTTGATCTTGTAATTGTTCCTGCACCAATTCTTCTAGGGCTAGCAGTTTCTCCTCTGTCAAAGGCCGTTGTTGGACCCAAATAGGTTTACCCATCAACCATTTCAAAGGCAGGGCTGTTAGTGTCTTCGGAGTGCTTGCAGTTTTAAGACTGCGTCTTTGTGCAACCTGAATGACTGACGGCTGTTTTACGTAGCCTCTTGAGGTATCACCTTCAAGTGGTAACCACTCTAGGTAAAGAACCTTCCCTGCAATAGCACCGTTTAAGAGGGGGCTCTGGGTTATCTTGAGCAGGTGTCGCCTCAAAATCCTTTCCTAAAATCTCCAAACGAGCCTCATAATCTTGCAACCTAGTAGTAATGGTCTTTTCCAGTGTTTTAAAGTCTTCTATAAATGATCTCTCCAATAATTTCATAGAATGGAACATTCTCCCAGATTCCACATCTACCCTTTCCACTATTTTCTGTTCAAATTTCCTAGAGTTTCCATCCATTATCCTAAAATTTTCATCCATCGTTTTAAATTTCGCATCCAATTTTCTAAAATTCTCATCAATGTCAGCTCTAAATTCCTCTGTGATCAAAGTAGACCTCTCTTCCATGAAAACAATGAGTTTCTGGAATGTCTTAATACATTCATCCATGCCAGACAGCTTCATACCATAAGGCAATTCCTGAAAAATTGGAATAGACCATGTGTTGGTGGCAGTGGTGAGTCTCTTTCTCTCTCCAAAAGCTGAAACAAAAAGGAGAGATAGTGTCCACCTGGTCCTAGACTGACCTGACCATGCCCTGTTACTTTGGTCCTCAAGGCCTAAAGGCCACACCTCTAGGTCAAGGTGAATAACTTTACTTATTTCAATTAAATGAAGTTATAAGAGATAGTCAGTAATGAGCCTGAACCACATGTCAAACAGTTTGTAATTAATAGGATCCTCTGAGTTATTATTTTATAAGTGTTCCCGGGAAGACAGGTGGGAAAGATTTCTCTGAACTGTGTGTCTGGAGAGGCCAGAAACTTCTGGCTAAATACTACCTCATTTATTACTCAGAGAAAATAAGAACTCCCAGGAAGAGTCAATACAGTCTGTCATATGAATTTGAGGCAGGACCAAGCACCTTCCCCCATATCAAGTCTGAGTAAGAAGTATTGAAAATAGGTTCCAAAAAGCAACTTCATGAATTAAGGATTAACCTTGGTTCCACTGCCTTGGGCCCTACAATCTGCCCCTGCTAGATGATTGCCATTCTCATTTAGAAGGCCTATTTCAGCCCCATGAAAGTTTTCCAGCTGTTAGACTATAGTCACTGAGCTCCTGATAGAATAGGTCAGCTGTGGGTTGTGTGTCTGTGGGTTTTCTTATCTTGATCTTGACTTTTTCTCATATGATTTTTTTTCTCCCTCTCTTGGGTGTACGGAAAGCTCAACCCAATGCTTAGCTGTGTGTCTCTGCCTCTGCTTCCATACACTGCTGGATGTAGGTTCTGTAATGACTATTAGGGTGATCATCATTTTTATTGCATTGTCTTCATTATTACTTGGTGTGTTAGCTGGAGTCATATTATGGATTCTCGAGTATTTCCCTAGCAATGGCTCCCTCTATTAAGAAGCCTATTTTGTTGTTCTCCCTCTCTATCCCATCCCCAACACAACGATCTCATTCCCTCATGTTTTCTTCTCAACTTCTCTTCCTCCTTTCCTCTGTGTGGTAACTATTAACCAAAGAAGGGAACAACCAGTATGACAAGAACTTTAGTCAAAGAAGAAAATATCAGAAAATGAAAATATCTCCCTTGCTCTTGGATAGGTAAGATGAATATAGGAAAAATGTCAATTTTACCTAAAGCAACCTACAGATTAAATGCAATCTCCATCAAGATCCCAATACAATTCCTAACTGTTATCAAGAGAACAATACTCAACTTCATAAAAAATAACTTCTGTTGGCATCTGCATCCCTGAAACCAAGCTCCATTATAAAGCTACAGTAATAAAACAGGTTGGTATTGGCATAAAAGTAAACCCATGGGTCAATGGAATCAAATTAAAGACAGTAGCAATAATCTTCATATGTCCAAACATGTGATTTTTGACAAAGAAACCAAAAATATACAATAGAAAGAAAGATAGAATCTTTTAATAGCCCTGACTTGTACTTGATTTAATGAGATTGTTCAGGTTTGTCTCCCAATAGGATATTTAGGATGATTTTGGCTAGAGCTTTTTTACATATAGCTATTGTAATATTAAGGTGTATCTGCTAACCATATTCTTTATAGATTAGTATCATGAAGGAATGTTGGAGTTTCTAAACTATTTTTCTCCACCTACAAAGATGATCATGTGATACTACCTTTAAGATTACTTATATAATTTATCACATTTACTAACTCAAATATGGTGATCCATCTTGTATTTCTAGAAAAAAATTCTCTCCGTACTCCTTTGCTCAGTTTACAAATATGTTGTCGCTAATTTTGTCATTTATGTTCATCAGGGACACTGCACTTTAATGTTTGACTTAGTGTGTCCCATCTCATTTGTGGCTTACAAATATTAGTAGCTTCATAACAGGCATTTGGAAGTGTTCCTTGTATTTATTCCTTGGAGAATACTTAGAAAATCATTGGCTGAAGTTTTGCCTCAATTTTCTGTAAGAGTTCTGTTGTGAATCCATCTGAACTAGGGCTTATTTTCTTTAGGAGATTTCTTTTATTGAAATTTTAATCTTCTTTATTGTTATATTTAAATAAATAATTTATTCTTTAAATTTCTGAGCTCTTCTTTGTTAAATTTTGGTGACCCAAATATATCTAGAATTTTTATTTTATTTTCAACTCAGTAACCATTATAATTTGCTGAATTCTTGTGAAATCTTTTTGATATCTGTGTTCTTCTCTAATTTTATTATTTCTATATTCACTGTTAGCAGAGTTTTCTGTCTTGGCAGCTGATTTTTCCCATAACCAACACAGTGGCTTAATATTTCTTAGAAATATTAGCTCCAATAGCTCAGTCTTGTTATTAACCAAGTCTATCATTTTTAAGTTAACCTATACCTCTTATTTATGCTTACCCACCTTTATTATTGTGGCATATTTATCTACTGCTCCCTCTGAGTCTTTCTGGTGATTTCTTTTTCTGTCCTTCTTCATTCCATTATTCTCAGTTTGGCTTCTCCCCCCCCCCCAATTCCCAGCTAATGTTGATCAGTTATTGGCCAGTCAGCTTACTTATTAAACCAATCAAAGTGATATATATTTAAATAGTGTAAAAAGTATTCTACAGCAATTTTCTCATTAAAATTTTTGTCAAACAGATCTGTTACTTCTTTTATTGTGGTTACACTGAGGTATTTAATGCTATTTTCAGCTATTATAAAGGGGAATGTTTCCTTTATTTCTTTTCAGCCTGTTTTTCTTTGGTGTATAGAAGGGCTACTGAATTTTTTAATTAATTTTGTATTGTACTACATTGTTGCAGGTGTTTATCAGCTGTAGATGTTTCCTAGAGAATTTTGTGGGTCACTTATGTATACAATCTTATCTGCAAATAGAGGTAGTTTCACTTCTTTTCCAGTTTGTATCCTCTTAATTTTCTTTTGTTCTCTTATTGCTTTGGCTAAAACTTTGAGAACTCTATAGAATAGATAAGAGGAGAAAGGACATCCTCGTCTAGTTCCTGATTTTAGTGAGATTACTTGAGTTTTGTGAATTTCTGTAAGCATAAATCCCACATGAGTGTGGGTGTCCATGGGGGTGCATAAGATAATGTCAGATCTCTGGAAAAGAAATTACTGAAATCTCTAAACTGCCAAATATGAATGCTTAAATCAAATATTGGCTTACTTGTAAGGTCTGCAAATACACTTAAGTAGTGAGCCTTTTTTCTAGCCTCACACTATTTATTGTTTAGCTCAATAAGCTGTGTAATATTTTTAAAGTTTAGATACAAATAGAGCTAAACTTTTTATATTGTCTAATATAGCTCAATTTACACAATTTTGAGTGTTTCTGGAGTGTGTAGTATTATAGACCTAAGAGTTTTATATTTTCTTTCCCACAATATTAACATTGGTTTATATATTGAAGATCATCTTCCTCATCATAATAATGTCATATGGACATAAGTAATGAGATGGTCATAGAGGTACTATGTATCTGAAACTTTATTATCAGTATTTTATGTGTTTAAATTTTCATATATATATATATATATATATATACTTTGTATACCTCAATATTTCACATACACTGTATAATAATATAAAATTATTTGAGTCTTGTACTCTCTTTAAGGTTGCATATTTGTATTGTAACTTCTAATTTATAGAAACATTAATTAGAACAAAAATAATTATTGTAATTAAGTTAGCTACAGTATTGAAATAGAATAAAGATTCATACTTACTGAATACATTTGTGAATATATAATTAAATAACTATAAATTACTTTTGAAACATTTCTTTTAAGACAAATCAAATATATCTGAGAAATAAAAGGAAGCCTAGACTCATTTAAGTTTAGAGTTATAAAGTGAATACATTTAGAATTTTGGGGAATGAATAAAAATGTTTACATACTTGTCAATATCTACGGGACATATATTTAAAATTATCTACAGATGTCATCTTTACCTTTTTGATTGTGTAGTATATTGCATTTTGGTTGCATAATTAATTATTTCTTAATAAATGCTAACAACTGTAAACCTATTTTTTATTCTGAGTTTATGTTTATATTAAGAGAATATAAACATTACAAATTACTGAGGTAGTCTTATATGACTGTTCAAGAGTTTACATGGACTCTACCTTTAATTCCATAGCTGATGTCAGCCTTCTGATTTCATCACTGCCAGAGAATGTTCATCAATAAAGTCTAGCATAACAGTCAACTGATTTTGATTATATATCTACTCCCACAATTTGCTTTATAAAATTCAGTAATATGAATATACTTTAAGTTCTTGATACTTACCCACTAAATAAAGTAATAATGTACTGTTTTATGTAGCATAGAATATAATAATTGTATAAAAACATGAATGACTATGACTATAATCAAAAGAAATCCAAATATCAAATCATTTACATAGTGGTCTAAAACTAAATCATTAAGCCTGATGGTGAATAAAATACCCCAAAAAGTCAAAGACAGAAGAACATTGCATGCTTCAGGTACAAAACCAACATACAGTTTTTATAACCATCTTAAGTAAATCATAAAACAGTTATGTAGTATAGCTAAGTTTTTGAGTGAATGAAAATAATAAAAAGTGTTTCTGTTTTATTGTCTTCCTACAACCTGGATTCCTTATTTATATCTCAGTTTTTCCATAACACTGGATTGATGGTATGAAAGTAGATATTTTACAAATAAAAATATGAAAGTAGGTATTGTACAAAAAAAAAGATGCATTTGATCAAGAATGTTCCCCTGAAAACTCTGCAATAGAAATGGATGGCCCAGATTATCTAGCATTTCAGACCACCTCTGTTGCATTTTTCTCTGAGCTCTTTATTTAAAACAACTCCAAGAAGATGAGCTCATATGACTCAACTTTATGGACCACTCTACTGAAGACTTATCTATAATCCTAAATTATTTTTGGACCCCCATGAAATTGCCAGTGCCCCTGTTCAGCATGAATTACTCTAGGGAACTATGCTCACATTTACATAAAATGATTTATGGATGTTTGTATTTGTTTACAGTGTTGATTATAAGTCAATATATATTTAAAAATAATATTAAATAAAAAAATGCAGGTATTGAAATACAGAGACTAACTCATTTGGAATTTGAATATCTTATGGTTATCAAAGGCATGCATAAAAAGTGAAGCACTGCTGTCTTTGACAGGATTTTTTAACATTCCAAATATATGTAATGGCTTTATATCCCAGCTATGTGTCATTCATTAGCATTTACATATTAAAAAATTGAAGTGTCTGGACAACTATCTGGGATTTTGATGCCATCTTATTTTAATGTCATCTAATAATATATGCAAAATAATAAAATAATAATATACCATGTGACTGTGGCTAAGTTACTTGTTAAGTTACATGTTAAGTACTTGACATGTTACATACATTTATCTTCATTGTATAGAGGATAAAATGTGGCTTCAATGCTATTAAGTGTGAACATCAGTTGTTCCTACCCATAGGACAAGAAAATGGGGACCAGAGACCTAGAGAGTAGGAATGAAGGGATAAGAGACACAAGAAATGGACAGCAAGACAGTGCTCTGTTCAAACTATAGATTTTTATTGTTCTCAGGATGTTTATATAGTATGGAGGGAAGCCAGCAGGGCAGAGGGTCATGTGGGAAAGAGTTGCTATGCAACCTAACCTAAGAATGTCTTAACTGCAGGTTATGTGTGCAGGTGTTCTTAACTGACAGGAAGCTAAAGCTATTTCTGGCAGCCTAGAACATGTCACATAATTTCTGATAAATGGCTAACTAACAGGAGGAAAACAGAGACATATAAACTAAAATGACTAACTTGTAAACTAAAATGGCTAAGCTAAAATGGTTTAACTAAAGCTTATGCAGGCTTAGGCTCCTGACAAGCACCAGCATATAAATGAAGGCATTATATTTCATAATCCATGAGAAAAACCATGAAGACATATAGTTTCAATACTATAGTCTGTGGTTAGACAATAGTTCACTATCTCCTGAAAGAAAAAAGAAACAGGAAATTAATGACAACTTTCTAGGAATAAATTAATTATGTAAGTTTGCCCCACTCAAAATCCGTTTGTTCAAATTTCTAATTCCTAGTACTCAGAAACATGAACTAATTTGAAGCTAGAGTCATTGCAGATCTAGTTACTTAATTAATGATGAGGGTATAAGGCCCATGACCAACATGACTGCTAGATTTAAAACAATAATCTGTATAAAAAGCAAAAGAAAGAAAAATTAAATACCATGTGTGAGGTGAGGACAATGCTGCTATCTTCTTTTCAAGGACAAAATCCAGGATTGAAACTACCTTACTAGGCTCTATCTTCAATTTTTTCTTCTGAAACTGACAATACTGGATCAATAAATTTCAGTTAAGTGAAAGTTTGTTTTGCATTGTCAATAACATCTCTAGTAAAATATTTCAGAAGATATCTCCCAAATTCTGATTTTATTTTGCTAGCCACAAAGATATTATTCACATAAGATTTTCAACAAATTGATTGTGTTGTGCAATGTACATGTGTGTAAATACATGTATGTGTATGTGCATACATCTGTGTGGAGATTACAGTGTAACAATGGGTATTATTTCTCAGGTGTCATACATTTATTTTCCTTCACAGGCTGAACCTGAAACTGAATAGGTAATCTTTAGTAAGCTAAACTTGTTGACCAGTGAAGCTCAGTAAACTCAACTAAGATTCAGATAATAAACCTGATCTAGTACTTTCAATTTTTATTTGTTTAGCATAGATATTAGGGGTGAAACTTTGTTTTTCATGCTTCCAATAGAAGCACTTTACAGAATGTGCCTCCCACAGGATAAGGCAGTTTTTCTTTACACAAAGCAGAATGGTGGTAGGAACAAGACAAAATGTGCCTTCTCATAATAGATATGTTTTGATTGAATTTTATTTCTGGAAGTTTTGATAAACTGTTTGACTAAAAAAATTATGTTTTCTTGTTCTTTCAAGTAAATTTTAAGCTCCAGATAAAGAATCCCTAATTTGTCTCACTCATTCACATTTACCCACTCCTCCCTACCTCCTGGTCCTTTTAGCATTTAGTTATACCCCAATTTAAAATGATAAGATTCTACATTCTTCTTAAATAAAAAGAGTAGGGTACAGATGCCATCAAAGCACTAGAAGTAGAAAATTACATCATATGAAACTTTTTTCTAAAGATTACAAAAAAACTAGGTAATTATGTGTACAATTTATGTTGCTGTGTATAAGAAACATAACTGAAATTTCTGTTTATGTGTGACTCTACCAGGACACTTTTAAGCAGGTGAAATGTCTACATCTGAAGAACTCTGAATAATTTTAGATCCCAAGGTGTTAGAAATAAAATAGCCTGGAAACACATTTATGTTTTACCATTTTTTTCTTCATGATATGGGGTTCTTGGGACTAAATTACACTTTAGCTAAGTAGAAAAAGAGGAATTACTAGAAAAGATATTTTTAAAAATATTTTCAAGGTAAAAAAACTAAGTAGACTATTATTAGTATATAAATTATATTTGTATAAAAAGCATTCTGTATTAAATTTACAGGAAAAATATGATTGCATAGATATTAGAGTATTTTAACTAATAACAGTTTTTTAATTACATGTACTTGGATTTTATAAAGTTTATTTACTTTATAAGAAATTCATGAGTAAATGTGAGAATTATTAAAAAGAGTAAGTTTCTCTGCACACATATTCAGAGAAATTTAACTCAAAACTACCCTGAAGATAGAAAGTACAGTATAAAGGTGAAGGATACATAGTAATAATTAATTACCTATGTAAGTACCAGAAATTATATACTTCTTATTCCACCAACAAATTTCAGAACAGATAAATAAGATTAAATTAAATAAGGAATCAATTGTATTCATTAGTATGGAGGAGAATTCTGTCCTCATTTGATCTTCAAAAGATGTCTTTAGAGCTTTATATATATATATGTACATATATATTCCTATATATAGGAATATAAAAATATAACTATATATTTTAGTACATATAGTATATAGTATTATATATATTATATATACTGTGAGATCATGCAAATCTTTATTTCTTCCACATAGCTTGATAATTTTCTGAAGGATGTGGTAATCTCATGAAACCTTTATGAACAATCTTCTCGGAGGTTCTTTCCTAAAATGTCAAACTTATTTTGACTTAAGAACTAAATGTGAAAATATAATTTGATAAAATGATATTCTCTAAAGCTAACATAGCTAATAGAGCTAAACAATTTTGTTTTCTCTATAAGATTTCTAACAGTTGAATGAAAGTATTAATAAATGTTTTGTTACAATCTATATTTAGCAATCAAATCTTTAAAGTTAAATTCAGGTTTTCATATTTTATAGTTTTAAACTGGACATGCACAAATAAAAAATCAAGTTAGAAATAAGGTCCACACACACAATTAATGTAGAAGAGAGAAGATGATGAAGAGACAGAGAAAAAGGAAGGTGAGATGGAGCAAGAGCATGTGGAGAAGGAGGTATTAAAGAATATGTTATGTTAGTGTTGCTATGCATTACAAATAGCACATTTGATCACATAAATTTTGCTGATGAGGTTGAAGGACTGCAATAATGAATAAGAAAAACGAAATGTCTCAAAAATGGACAAGCTACACAAAAATTTAAGCTAAACATGGAATGGGTTACAGTCCATGTTGTATAATATCAAGCATATTTTTCTGATAATTTGCTGAGCATTTTATGCAGTGGGATGGTCTCTTATTTCTATCAGTTTCATGTACTATTGAGACAGGCAAAAAATATTAGGTGATACTGAAAATAGTATAATCAATTATGGAGGATTCAGGGTTATTATTATGTTAAGTAAATCTTGAAGAATAATTGTGTTTGACTAAACTTAAGCAACTCGCGTTCCTACAAAGATTTTAGATTATGACGTAGAACTACAGAAATTGTGTGTCTTTACTCAAATGGAAGCTATTACAATTTGGGTATCAAGTGTCTGTGAAAAAGGCCCAGATGATGAATTGCCAACCACAAGCAGGTGGTTTTATTGTGGGAGCCTCTGGAAACATTAGGAGGTTGTGATAAGTTGTAAAAGGGAAGCCACTTATTGTGCAGTTGACAGATGATTTTGATCCTTACACCTCCCTAGAATTTTTGTCTATTTTAAGATAAGAAGTCACTGTCACATGACTCTACTCCCAAAAAGTTCTTCCTAACTACATACAAAGTATCCATGGTTCCAATAACTGATTTGAAATCACAGGAAGTGGTCACCAGTACCAATGCATTGGAGGGTATTTCCCACTTTCTTTTACATCAAGTTCAGTGTAGCTGGGTTCATGTTTAAGTCTTTGAAGTGGGAAATACCCTCCAATGAATTGGTACTGGCAATCACTTTCTAAATATAACACCAGTAGCACAGACACTAAAAACAATAATTAATAAGTGGGACCTCCTGAAACAGAGAAGCTTCTATAAGGCCAAGGACACAGTCAATAGGACAAAACAACAGCATACAGAATGAGAAAAGCTTTTCACCAACCCTACAAGAGACATAGGACTGACCTCTAAAATATATAGAGAACTCAAGAAACTAGAGCCCAAAATCCTTAAAAACTCAATTAAAAAATGGGGTTCAGAACTAAAAAGAAAATTCTCAGCAGAAGAATTTAAAAATGGCTAAAAGGCACATGAAAAAGTACTCAACATCTTTAGCTACCAGAGCACATCAAAACAACTTTGACATACCACCTTGCACCTGTCAGATTGGCTAAGATAAAAGACACAGAGGACAGCCTTTACTGGAGAGATTGTAGAGCAAGGGGAACATTTTTTCTGAGGTTGGTGGGAGTGTTAACTTCTTCAGCCACTTTGGAATTAAATATGGCACTTTCTCTGAAAACTGGGAATCAATTTCCCAACAATCCAGCAATACTTAGCATATAGCCTGAGGTTGCACATTCATTCCCCAAAAGCATTAGCTCACCTATGTTCATAGCAGCATTATTCATAACAGCAAGATTCTGGAAACAACCTAGATGCCCCTCAACTGAAAAATGGATTAACAAGCTGTGACATGTCTACACAATGGAGTACTACTCAGCAGTAAGAAAAAATAATATTCTGAAATTTGCAGGGAAATGGATGGATTTGGAGAATATCTTCCTGAGCAAGGTCTCACAAACCCAGAAAGAAAAGTTGGAATGTACTCACTCATTATTAGTAAAAAATAAACATAAAAAGATAGAGATGTCATTGTGCACTATAACTCAAGGCTAGAACATAGCTAAATGACACAATGATTCACTTCTGAATTGATGGTTTCTGGCAGAGGGGTCAATAAGGAAATACATGTTTTAAGGGTCTAGTCTAAGGGAGTTTAATTATGCTCCAGTAAATAAATGAGCTGCATGAATGGGCAGTTTTGTAAATGGTGAGATCATAAGAGTTGGCATGATTCTGAGAGGTCTGATATCTGAATTTGATGAGGTGCATGATGTAAAAACATCAAATTATAAATATATAAAAAATTAAAAGGAAATACTATGATTAATATCAGGGTTTCACTAGCTTTTTAACTTTTAAAGGCTTTGTTTATTTTCTTAAGTTTTGTGGAATTATATGGTATGTATTTGTCTTAGTTTTTTTAGGTTATAGTATAATTCTCTATTAAGTCCATATTTTCTTGTGTTTGTTTCTGTTATTGTTGTTTTTCATTTTTAGTATAGAGTATTTTATCAGTATTTTAAGTATTTAAAGGTTAAAAAGTATGCATTTGTTAAAATCATTCATTAAATGTACTCACTCATTAGTGGACTCTAAACAAACAAACAAACAAGAAAAAAGCAAAGCATGCCCAAGATGCAAACCACAACCACTGAACAGCTTGGGATCAGAAACATCCTGGACTGACACCTCAGATCCCACTCCCTGTAGAGGAACACCCGACTCACTCTTGAGGGAGTGGGGAGAAAACTGCATCTGCCAGGAGTGGAGACTGAACTAAGCAATATTGGGGCAGTGGGACCATGGGACTGCCTGCAGCCTGCCTATGGATGGGATGGGGATTTGTGAAGAAGAAAGAATGATGAGGCAGGAGGGGGAAGGGACCTTGAATAAGGATATACAAGGTTAGAAAGTGTGACTTATTTGTCAATAATAATAATAATAAAAAGAAAAAAGAAAAGGAATATATATAATTGCATGTATATATATATAACACATATATAAATCTTATTAATTAAATTACATTAGAATAAAAGGAGTATTAAATGTCAAAAAATTGCTATCTACAAACTCACCAGTTTTTTCAGTATCTTCAATTTATCGAACCAAATTTATAATGTATGTCCTTAGGATTTTCTGGAATTTCATTCATATCTGTTATAATATTTGCCTTTCAATTTCTAGTTTTATTGAAATAGGTTTTGCCTTTTTTGTTTAATTTGGTTAAGAATTTGTCAATTGTGTTTAATCCTTAAAAAATGAATAAATAAATTGAAAAAAAGAAACCACAGGAAGTGTAGGATGAAACAAATGTCTCTTTCTTAAGATCTTTGTGCTATGGGTTATTTCACAATGACACAAAGCAGTGCTGTAAATAATTTACAGTATGAATTTCCTCTATGGGAATTCTGGGATCATATTTATTTGGTCTTATCATTATGTGCTGTATATGGAAAAAATAAATCTTGAAAATAAGAATATAAAGTTAAGTTGGGCTTTTCCTAATTATGATTAATTATGATTTTCAGTTTTCTGTTTTACTTAGCTCATATACCAAGAGAATTTCACTGTTAAAGACAGGCTTCACTTCAGAGGACTCAAGCAATATGATATGATATTTAAACTTAATTTCCAAGTTCAATAAACTCTTTTTTTTTTACTTTTTATATTTTATTATAACCATGTGACAAACAGAAAGGAAATGAAGTCTGTTTTAAGTGCTGTATATATTTACATTATGCCTCTGTTTCTTATCTCAGGGTACTTGTAAAGCATTTCTTTTGAAAATAATCGTAGGTAGAAGATAATCTACATTTTCTTTTCAGATTTCATATTTTAAACTTAGTCTCTTAGTTAAATTGCACTTATGTTAATTTAAATAATATTTTTGTCTACTTAAATCACTCTGCTATGACAAAAATTCAGGCAGATAAGATGATTTCAAACTCATGCTTCTGGTATTTTAGTAATAGTCTCTAAATTATTTCTGTTTGTAGTTCTATTTAATATTATACCCTCAATAAAACTTTTATGCAGTCAGTCCAGAAGAGGTTTTGTTTGTAAAGTAATGAGCCATATTGTTTGGGAAAGCCCTCTTGTAACAGCATGCAGGGCTTGCTTACATTTATTGCATGACATAATTTTTAATATTATTGTTAACATAATTCTGTTCAATTCAACTTAGCTCTTGAATGCTTTAGTAGATCCTTTCACTTTGTGCCATAATATTTACTTTTATTTTACTTTTTATTTTAAAGGAAGAATTTGAAGTTTTTTCTTACAGACAAAAATATCACAGATCTATTACTGACTAGAATATATATGGTAAACTTATTTACTCAAAATCATTCTGAATAAAACACAAATCTAGAGCTTTATTATGAAATTATTTTTAGTCTCATGCATATATATATACATGATAAGTATTCTAATTTACAGTAATTGCATGTTACTAACATTTAATTCAAAGTTGAAAAATAACACTCAACTCTTGACCTAAATTATTTTTCAATGGAAATAATGTTATTTGAAATTGTTGTTTATCTGCATTTAAAACAATTTCCTTTTCAGATTTAGCATTATATTATCTAGATCCTTCAAGATTATTTCTGCTAGATTGCCTAGGGTGGATAATGTTGGATAGGAGGACCAACAGGCCCTCTGATCCCAAGTGTAGTGATTTTTATGCCTCCAATAAAACATGATTCACACTGGAGTTTATGTAGTCTGAAAGTAAAAGTTGAAAAGTATGTACACCTTACATACTAGAGGATACACTTAGCAGAATGACAATTACAAAGGGCTGCCCCTAGTATATGGACTTGTAAGTAATACAAGCAATGAATTCTCAGTTCTCCCAAAGTTCTGTATCTATTATTCAGGAGTTTGGGGGTCCTGTCCTTTCTGAACTAAGTAGAGGCCTTTTTAGCAGTTACCATGGCCCTTATTCAGTCTATTAGAATAAATTATATTAGAAATGACAGTATTATAAAAATGTAACTAACATCAAATGGTAAAGGTTAATAATGCTTTCCTTGGGCTCCATATTAGTGGATTTTCTGGGAGCTTATAGAAACATGTTAAGAGTGTTGTTGTTTTCCTGAGAGCACAATCCTTCATTTTATCTGTACAGGTTGGCTATCTCACTCCCAGAATAAAGCTTTATTGTTTACTTTCCATAGTGCACTTAATTGCTATTTTAGTTTTAATTTCCATTTTAAATATAGCATATGTATTAAACATTAATACATATAAAATAAAGATAAATTGTTGTAGAAAGTCTTCTGGCCCGTTTGAGCCAGAGGTTCGTTCCTGGCCTGTGGTGGCTGTTATCTCCCAAAGAAATGAATCAGACACTTATATTAACTTCATACTTTTTGGCCCATGTCTCAAGCACATTACTAGCTAGCTCTTTTATCGTGGAATAAACCCGCCACCAATTGCTATGTTTTAAATAAGATTTATTTTGTTAGAATCACGAGCAAAAGATCCCAGCCACTGCCGTACGGAGCCGCCGCACTCTCGGACTGGAAGTCCCGCCTCTTCTTCCGCCGCCGCTGGGCGCGCTGCCCCAGAAGCCTCTTCTTCCGCCGCCGCTGAGCGCGCTGCCCCGGAAGCCTCTTCTGTACGATCCGGGATTCCTGCTACATCTCCCCATTTTGTCTAAATATGAAGGTTCTAAACTAGGTATAAAACTACATACTACAGGGATTACCATAAGACAGTGTGAAGGAAAGAGGAAGGAACTAACATAAGTGAGGTCAGACTACCACTAGCAAACAACTACAAAGTGCAATTTAATATCTAAAATGTTGATACAAAAAAATGTACAGGGATTGTTTTAAGGCTGTTTATCCTAAATAATAGAGTTCTAAGACTTGAGTGTCTTTGCTGGAATGTGAAGTAGTAACAACCTCAACTATCTAATCTTCAACACCGTCAAGACCTGAGAAGGAAAATATATACCTAAA
>PVIH01008819.1:0-87607 GCA_004025045.1 Sigmodon hispidus | reverse complement strand
GAAGAAGGGAGGAGGAGGGAGGGGAGGAGGGAGGGGAGGAGGGAAGGGAGGAGGAGCAGTAGCACGGATGGAAAGAAACTTTTTAAATAAAAAAAAATTGAAAGAAAAAAAAGAAAAGCAATAAAAAAACTCATAAAGGTAGATGTTTATATTATGTAACTATTAATGACAAGATTAGTTGATCATTTCTAATCCAAAAAATGCCCCCATCCAAAAAAGTGCCAATAAGACACAAATGCAAATCCAATGCCCGACCTAAGCTGCAGTCAAGACTGCTGTGCTCATAATGTTACACAGAACGACTTTCAGGTTATATAAATCAAGAGATACTTCTAACAAGTGAATTCGGTGTTTACAGTTGGGTCCTACTCCCAAGATAGTTCATGCTTATGCAAATATTCCAAAATCTGCAACTCTTCTGATTTCAAGTATTTTGGATAAAAGATCCTTAACCTTGGTGGCTGAGGATATGGCTTGGTGGTAGAGCTTGAACCAACCTTGCTCAAGACTCCGTATTCAACACAGCTACCACACACACACACACATCATTTTTTAAAAAGGATCTTTACCCTCTGTGATTATTTCAGTTATCCCTGTATCCAAGTTAAAGTACGGCTCATTTTGGAGAAGAGTTTCATTCACCGAAGACACTTGGTCCCTGACTTTATGGAGCTGCCATTACAGTGGTAAAGTTCTGGCTATGCATGTTTACAGCTTAGAGAAGCCATGTGGGCTCCCAGGGGCAGGCCCTTTGGAGTGGTGTGGGAAGGGGGATCTGGAGGAGGAGTCGGCATCAGCCTAGTTAGAAGAAAAGGGGAGCATATGGGCAAAGAGAGTGGTCCAAGAACAGAGGGCAAAAGTCTCACTGGACATGAGAGTGAGGCTGGGAGGCTGGCGGGCAGGGTGCAGAGGTCCCAGCAGAGAAGGTGTTCTGGACTCGGGGAGAGGGGCACTGCCTGCCTTGAGCAATCGAGCGGCGAAGCCAGCTGTACTGTACCTGCAGTCAAGAAGAGTGACCCAGACACTGTCCTTCAGAGTGCTGCTTCCATGACCCAGCCCACGGGACCATGAACAAGACAAGGGAGGCTAGCCGCAGGAGAGGATGGGATGACGATCTCAACCTAGAGCATCCATTTCAGCCAGGCCTGTCTAGAACCTATTCAATCCTTGGCTCTGGATGGTCCAGAGACACACCTTCCATTCCTCAGGTTATTCTGGATGCAGGCTGAGAATGGCTCTCTGTGAGGCTGGGAGGAGGTGAGCAGCTGAGTAGCTTGTGGATGGCCAAGGCTCCACACCAGTACCAGGATATACAAGAAAAAAACGACTTCCAGGGTGACAGACAGAGTGAAGAACATATGTAGAGGTGGGGAAGAGCTCCCTGGGAGCCACGATCTCACTTGGATCCCACGGCATTTGGTGGGTTTCCCCTGCATGGACAGTGTAAAGTGGGAGTAGCCAGTCTATTAATGCAGTCCACCACTCTAGCCACTGTGATTGGTTCTAGGAAAGTCATATGACTTATGCTATCCAATCAGAGAGGAGATCTAAAGTTTCATATCTGGTTAAAAGACAAATAACCTTCTCTCTCTCTTAGGACAGGGACAGGGTCATACAACTCCAATTACAGCTGGCAGCTTGACCTCCAGCCTCCAGGGAGGCCAAGATCAGAGGGACCAATCAATGATAGGACAGAAACAAAGTAGGTGACTGGGAACAGCCCTGCCCTCCTGAGCAGCCAGTGCAGACAAGGACTCCGCCCCTGGGGTTTCTGGTAGGGTAAGCCCATTCCTATTCCCACCCAGGTTTGTTGTTATTTGTTACTTGCAACCAAGGAACCGCCCAGTCTACAGTGCTCTCTGAGGCCCTGCATTAGCTCTCAGCCACAGCACCATCCTTTGCCTAAATGGCTGCCATGGAGAAATCTGGCCATCAACCAAGCTTATCCCCTGCTGCGGCTCCTCCAGCTATTAAATAGGGAAATTATAACCACTTGATCAAGTTGTTAAAAGTATTGCAATTTATTTAAAGATGCCTGAGCACTTTAGCTCAGTCATGTGTGTGACACACAACATTTTAGTGTAGATGATAGTGGGCCACCTGGAACATGACAGCTGTCCTGTGTAAGGGCACTAGAGGGTGTTGGTTAGCACCGTGGGGTTATCCTACAACACTGAGACGGAGTTGAACAGCCTCAGTCCCAGGAACAAGGAGCCACAGCCTCCCTCAGCTTGGTGGCAGTTTCTTTGTTCAGGTCAGAGAGTCCTTTCTTCTCTGTGGCCAAGAACAGCCAGCCCAGTTTCCGCCAGGAGGGTGACAAATCAGCCTTGGTGGGGGGTCTGAATGAAAAGATTGTCACTGGCTTCTCCAGGAGCTGGGTGGTAGAGAGGAAACTCTCATGAGCTCATGTCTCGGTGAGAAACAAGCTGGACTCTGGTGTTTCCAAGTGCAGGCTGAGGCTTTTGGCACAAGAGACAAAAGAGAGCACGCTGGGATGGGACAGAGACTGTGACATGGCAGGTTCTACAACAGCCTGGCGGGAGGAGGCCTGAAGGCTGGATTCCAGCCACATCCGCCTTCGAGCAGCTACAAGGCTGCAGGAAAAGGGGACCCCGCCACGTCTGTATTTACAGCTGGGAACTGGCACCAGCATGGGAAACTTGCAAATAAACTCAGTCAGGAAGTGAGGGGTGGAAGATGCTTCCATGGCAACGCCCATCTGGAGATCCCAGGCCGCAGCTGGAAGCATTCAGAGGAGAGGCTTATCTAGAGATGGACGTAGCATTCATACTTTTCTGTTTGCACCCAGGCTTTGATACTTAAGCTACACTTCTTTGGGGAGCCTCTGTGAACCTCTTCTTCTACAGCTCAAAGGCTCCCTCATCTTCTGAACACTTATCCAGATGGCTGCATGTTTCTGGTATTTTCTTCCAGACCCGTGGGCTCCAAGGAGGGGCTGTCTGCCATGCTCATCAGTGCTGGCCTGGAAGAAGTGCCTGGATGTTATTCGTAATTTCACCTAACGTGGGTACAGGGCAGAGGACAGAAAGCCTGCTACCTCATGAAGGCCACTGCCTTGTCCTTTTCAAAACGAGATTCTTTTATCAATAAGTGCTGATAGAAAAATGGAAACCCACATTCACAGAAGTTGAATCCTTAACTTATACCAGACATAAAATGTAACTCAAGAAAGCATCAAAGATTCCAGTGCAAGAGCTAAAACTCAGAACCCTTACAAGACACAGAGAAAGGCTTCATGGCTTCGAACTGGGCAATGATTTCTCAGTTATAATACCAAAGGCATAGGACAATAATAACCAAAATGGACCCAACATCTTTAAGGACAAAGTTTTGTGTATTAAAAGATGCTACTTAACAGATTACAAGAGCTATTGTAGAATGACAAAAAATTTCTTTTGCAAATCATCTATGTGGTAAGAGATCAGGTAAAGGGTCTTACCATTTAAACTTGGTAACCTGAGTTCAGTGCCCAGAACCCACATGAAGGTGAAGGACAAGAGCCAGTTCCACAAAGCGGACCTCTTTCTGACTTCCACCCACACAGTACAAATGACAAAATTAAAATAGAATAAAACTTTAAAAAGGTTAGTGCTCAGAATGTATAAAATATTTCTAAAACTCAACAAGAAAAAGAACCAATTCAATTAAAGTATGGGCAAAGGATCTGAGCAATCATTCCTCCAAAGAAGGAAAACCAAGACCATGGCTCTCATTGAGTCGCATGAGTCTCAGTTTCTCACTTAGAAAATGATAATCAAATGGGATGACCCCACATAATTATTTAGATGGTTAAAACTGGTGGACGTGGTGGTGCACGCTTTAATCCTAGCATTCAGGACGGCAGATCTGGTCTACATAGTTAGTCTCAACAAACAAGCATAGCTACAATCACAAACAAAGTTAGTGTGAAGGAAGCACTGGAGAGGCCAACACCCTGGGCACGCTGGCATGGATGCCAATGGGGCAGCTACCACAACAGTATGGAGGTGCTCCACAAAATTAACTGGAGGATTAACCCAACCCAGCAGGCCCACTTCCATACCTATAACCCTAAAGACATACAAGTGGATGGTGTGGCATAGCCTGTAATTCAGTCCTTGAGAAGGGGAGGCAGGAGGGTCCAGGGCACCTCTGCTACACAGAGAATCTGGGGTCATCCCATCTCAAAAAAAATCAAAGCTAAACAAAAGGAACTGGGGTGGAAATTCAGAGTACACTTGCATTGGTTATTTGCTATAGCCAGGAGGCAATCATTCACCAGCAGAGGAACGGGATATGAATCAGACCTGAGAGAAAAGGACATAGACACATGTCACATCACGGATGACCCTGATGACATTACCACACAAAGCACACTGGGACAAAGGGACCAAGACTGCACCAGTGCACTTAGTACATATGTAGATAGAGTGCTCAGTTTCACAATGATAACAAGAAAGAAAAGCAGCTGTTGGGAGCCTGAGGAACTGTTGTTTGCTGGGGACCCAGTTTAGCTTGGCAAGACGAAAATTATTCATTTATATGGATGTGATAACAATTGGGCAACAATATAAATACATTTATTGAAACTGACTGCACGTTTTAAAATAGTTAAGATGGTCATTGGGAGCAATTACATTTATTCATCAAGTAATATAACTGGATATAATATCAGAAAATTATATTCTCGTGTACTAGGTTACTATACAATTTGTACATATTTAAGGGGAATGGCTCTGCACAAATACATATATAAGTATATGTATAAAATACACACACATGCATTTAAGCAAACATATGTTGTGAAATGATCACAATCAAACTAGATCTAAAGTGGCAAGATTGATGTTGTTTTATCACAATAAAAATTAAATAATTAAAACTACAAATTTCATGTTGGGTACATCTTATCACAAAAAAAAGAAAAAAAAAAAAAAACCAGAAAAGATCTGTCAGAAAAAAGATGGAGGACAGGATATCAAGAGCCAGGAGTGATGCCATGGTGATCTTGGAATTCTGAGTGACAATTTTATATGCCTCATGAGAGACAATGCAGACATAGCCTCTGGGGAGGGGGACCCTGGACAGGACACAGTTGTATTCAGTGAGACTGTCACTCAGGCGTCACGATGCTGTAGCACACCTGCTTTCTTTGTTTGGGTGCGCGTGTGTGGGTGTGAAAGGAATGTAGGCCAGATGACACCTTGTGTGTTACCATCACTGTCCACCATTTCCAAGGTCTCTTGTTGGATCTGGTGCTAGCTGAGTCGGCTGCTTGGTTAGCTAATGAGCCCCCCAGCACAGGGCTCCAGGGGTGTCACTGCAATGCACATGGATGCTGAGGATCTGAGCTTAGATCTCCATGTGTGACAAGCACTTCATCAGCCCAGCCATCGTCCTGCCCTGTTTCTCATCTTCATGCCTCTAACCCAGCACTCACTCCGGCAAGAGGGTCAGAGTTTCAGGCCAGCCTGGGTTTCAAAACAGTGAGATCCCAAATGAAGAGGTCCATTGAGATGCACACCTGCAGTCCCAGCACTCAAGTAAGAGGAAGATCTTGGGAAGTCCACCCTTAGTTATACCAAGTTTGAGATCAGTTTATGCAAGCACACATGCACATGTATGTGCATGCATATGCATCCCTTTTATGCACCTCAAGAAGTCCTGCACAAAGAATTATATAAAACTAGTCCTAACCTCCACAAAGGAAACTGTCGTAAAGACCATAGTTCATTTCCTTCCAGTCTTTTCCTGAGGAGAGGAAGCAGGTGGTACATTCTCTTGTCAAAAGTCTTTCATCTAGCCTTTCTCAAAGATTTTAATCTAGTGAAAAATAGCATTTGTTTCTATGTAGTGGAGTAAACTGTGAACTCAAGGCCAGACTCAACTACATGATGAAAACATGTTAGAAAAAAAAATCAAAATGACGGGTTTTTGTATTTAAATATTAAGCCTATTTCTCTAGACGAGAGGCCCTGAGGAAGATGGAGCTTCTTTTCCCTACAGTCTCTGCATTCATCTAGCTAGTGTAGGCTAAATGCACAAATACAACCCAGGTACGATACCGTGGCAGGCAATGTTAACTGTGCAACTTAAAAGAAAAACTCTACAAATAGAATTTAGTTAAAACTTTACATATAGTATTCAATTAACCCTCGCTATTTTAGGAGATAGGTACCACCATTGTTTTACAGATAAAGAACTGAATACAAAGAGGGCCAGTGACTTCCCCGATGTCCTATGCCGGTTAAGTGGTGATGCAAGGGTCTGAACACAGGACACCTGGCCACGCGTTCTCTGCATTGCAGATGACCCTGTAGTAAGGACATGACCGAGAGCTCCAGGGCCAGGTTCCCAATGTCCCTATTGCCAAGAATGTCATCACGGTTGCTCATCCTTCTTTCCAGGCCCATTCTGTTTCCTAAAGGAAATGAGACATTGCTGCAGTTCAGCAAGAGTGAGGTAGCCGGAAGCTGCAGCTGACCACAGGCACACGTGTCGTCTTCTGTAGGGCTGCCCGGGGAAAATTCCTATGTGATGACCTTACTGCACAGACCAAAGGCCAGATCCTGGGTGGGTCACCCTCCCTCTACTGCCTGAGACACACCCAGTACCAGATGGGATTGGGCCCCTTGTACCTTCCACAGGGTGGTGGGAACAGAGCACATACAGAATGAGAGCAGAGTGGCTCAGAACCATGAACTCCTTGCCCAGGGGACTGGAGCAATGGGCTGGGTGGCCCCAGGTGTAGAGAGCGCTACCCCAAGGACTGTTCATGTGTGTTCAGAGGGTGACAGAGGCTGGGGCCCGGTCAAGCCCCCACATAGGCCCAGTCAGCTTGCCTCATTACACAGATCCTTGCAGAAAGGCAGACCAGGGCTTTCCCCAGCTCACGGGAAACCAGCCCCACCAGTGAAAGGAATCCTGGATATTAACCACTGGGGAGCCCTGCCTCGCCTTCGGAGCCAGTGAGAAATCACAACTCTGGCAGGAAAGTTAAGATCATACACATGCTGAGTCCTAACCAAGGAGACCACAGTGTCACACAGAGAAAAGGACCTGGCAATGGCAGCCGCAAACTTCTCACCATAGTTCCTGTCTGTTTCTCTCCCCTATCCCTCTCTACTGTTTTGTTAACATTCTAAAAAAGTTTAAAAAAAAAAAAAAAAAGGTAAACACTCATGTACCCTGAATTAACAGCTGTCAAACTACACTGTTTGCTTCAATTTCCTCTTTCCCTCCGGCTGAAAAACTTTCTGTTGTTGTTTTGAGATAGCGTCTCTATCTAGCCCTGGCTGACCTGTAGACCAGGCTGGCCTCAAACTCCATGAGATCTGCCTGCCTCTGCTGAGGTTAAAAACTCACACCACCATGACTGGCCTGAAATACTTTTTTTTTTTTTTTTAACTTTATTTATTTATTATTTATTTATTTATTTGCCTTGGTGTTTGCCTGGAACTGGAACTACAGACAGTTGTTAGCTGCCATGTGGGTGCTGGGAATCGAACCCGGGTCCTCTGGAAGAGCAGACGGTGCTCTTAACCGCTGAGCCATCTCTCCAGCCCCCTGAAATACTTTTTAAAGCAAATCCTGGGACCATGTCACTCCAATATTATGTACTTCAGTTTGCAGCCCTGAAGAATACGGGCATTTTGAACTGGGTGTGGTAGCATCTGCCTAGAATCCCAGCCCCGAAAAGGCTGAGGTAGGGAAACTGTTGCCAGTTTGAGGTTGGTCTAAGCTACACAGCAACTCCCTCAAAAACAGAAAACAAATGGAGGGCAGGCCACAGAAAGGGAAGAGGAGGAGAGGGTGTGTGTGTGACATTGTGGGCATTAGTCAATGTGTCTGGGTGTGAGGCTGGTTCCCCTCCAGGTCAGAATGAACATGACAGAGAACTTAGACTCAGGACTGACAGACTCCAGAGTCGGGCAATGGGTGCCTAGGTTCTTGGGATAGAGCCACCCAGAGCTTTCTGGAAGGCCTCTTTGCAATGCAAATCCAAAACAGTGTAGCAGGCCTTGTGCTCCTATTGACTCAGCTCTTCCACTCCTGAACTCATCACAGAAAGGCCTTTGATGTCAAGCATGTGCCCAGTGCCCAGAGCATGCTTCCCAGACAGAGGCACAAAGATGCAAAGTCACATGGCCAGCAGAGCTAGGGCTTGACCCTAAATAGGTGCTGACATGATGCCAGGTCTTACAATCGGGTCATTGCCACAAGCTCATGGGCGCTCCCCAGCTCTAATGGTAAATGTCTGCCAAGTGGAATTCTCCCAACATGAGGTATGAGGTGGTAACAAAGCTGTTTAGAGACAGATGATGATGTCACACTGCAGGGTGCCCAGCCTCCTTCCTCCCAAGCACCTCCTCCATGGACAGGCATCAATACTCTTGGGAGATGGGATAAACTCAGGTGGGTACTGAGCACAGAGAAGATAGCTTTAATCTTATCGGAGGCCAAAGTCTTTGAGTTTGAGGCCAGCCCGGTGTACATAGTGAGTTCCAGGGTGGCCAAGGACTACATGGTAAGAATGTTTCAAAGAAGGAGCTGGGCATTGGGAGATGCTGGAAAAGGGCACATGATCAGAGTATGTAGCTGTATATCACAGAATCACAGCTAAAATGGCAATAGTGTAGGCTTGAACAGTGTTGAAAGTAGGTTTTATGTGTTCTTATAACACAAAGTAATAATTGTAAGGATTCCTGACACTCCACGTGGTGAAGCCAACATGGCTCCAAAAGGATGCTCCTCGTACGGAGGCACGCCCCTAAACGTGGCTACGTAAACTGGTGCCCACCCTTTCTCTTAAAAAGAGGCGCCATGTTGCAGTCTGTCTCTCCTCCTGTACCCGCCTGGCAACTCTCCTAAATAAACTTTCATGTGGCTTTGGTTGTGTGTGTGTCTTCTCACGTGCAAAACCAACAATAATGTGAAGGAATGTAGGCGTTAAATGGATTGAGCCATCCCACAGTGTACACACATACCACAGCTCCCTGCCGTCTACCATAAACATGAACAGGATCAGGGTGGGGGCTCGGTGGTAGAGTCTTGGGTTCCATTCCCAACACACCTTTATTCATCTCAAACTTCTGAAAATAAAAATAGCAAATTCTCTTTCCATGAGGGTGATAACCAAGGAGCCTTGTACCTGGACCCAGCTTGTAAGCACACAGAGGACAATATGGGTAGGGGCAGAGCCTGTGACGTGGGGGAACCCATGGGCGGCGGTCCAAAGCTTCACTCCTCCAGACTTCCCGATGATATGAGAAAAAGCAATCCCAAACAGCTGTGATTAGGCACCAGCCCACACTGTCCCAATGTACTTCTATTTATTCATCCTGTACCCTTGTCATGGGGTCACCTCTCCATACCACTTCCCCGTGTACCTGACTCTTTAAATTCCAGCCATCACTGCTCCACAGCTCTCTGGGCTGCTCCACATGACGCTCAGACTTATCACCTGTATTAAGGCCATTTGTGGGCCTGGGGGAGGTGGCGCCTACTGGAGGTAAGACCACAGGCTTTTCCGCCTCGGCTGGGCACTACAAACTCTTTGGATCCAGCAAGCCATTTTTCTCTTCTCTCCAGAGGTGATTTAAATGAGAATGGCCCCTATAGATTAGTACATTTGAATGCTTGGTTCCCCACTGTAGAACTGTTTGGGAAGGATTAGGAGGTGTGGCTTTGCTGGAGGAGGTGTGTCCAGGGAGTGGGCTTTGAGCTTTCAAAAGTGTCATGCCTGTCTTCCTGCTGCCATGTTCCCCAACATTATGGTCACCGGCCTAACCTCTGAAACTGTAAAGTAAGTGCGTATTGAAATGTCTTTTATAAGTTGCTTTGGTCATGGTATCTCTTCAGAGCAATAGAAAAGTAACTAAGACACTTGCAATCCTTGATCCTGCTTGTCTACAGGAGATAGGAACAGTCCCCAGCCACAGCAGTGTGACACCTGCCTGTGCAGGTGACAACCCTTCCCAGTCCTGGTCTGCATGTCTTGCACTGGACACACACATTTTTCACAGCCTCTCCTGCAGCCACTGAATTCTTTGTGGACAAGGAGATATAGAAAGTTCTGGTAGGGGTACAGGGATCTGCAGCTCTTAATTCCTTCTGCTTCGGATGCTGGAGATCCAGGGTGATCACCGGGCTGAGGCAGCCTTTTCGAGACCATATACAGGGAACAGATGAAGTAAACATGCTCACAGGGCTGTGCTTGAAGGTACACAAAGGTGACTAGGAGCCTCTGTACCGGCAGTTCAGCTTGTCTCCTCCAGGCTGTTTGAAGGGACATCAACTTGTCTGCACCACCTGGCTCAGACTCACCAGGCATCCTGTTACAGAGGCCTTCCTAGTAGATAGCCTCCCGAGTGAAGACTCGATGCCATCCAGCCCAGAAGCACTTCACACATCCACACTCACTCAGCGTCAGCTAGAATTTTAGTGTTCTCACAAGTGGCTACCTCGGTCCGATCCGGCTACAAGGGGCGAGAGGGTGCCAGAGGCAAACACCCTGTCCTTTTCATCACCCTCCCACCACCTCTCCTGGAGGAGCTGAAGCTGCAGGGCTGAGTGGCTGTCATCAGACCTTCAGTGACACTTGAGAACCCAGGAGGGGGTGCAAGGCAGGCCAGCAGCCTCCAGGGCGGGCTGCAGCTTCTGAGGAGCAGAAAAGCGCAGGGGCTCACCCATCACCCAGCCTGACCACCCTCTGCTCCTGGACCAGTTCCTGTGGCCACTGCTTTCTCCTGCCTCAGATCCTGGTGCCATTATTTACTTTGCACTTTGCTCTAACTGGCCTCATTTTATTTTTGGCTTCAAAACCAACAACAGCCCCACCCAGAGCAGAAATGGCCATGGAGTACTAGGCTTGTTGCACTGTTTAAATTCTTTTCCTGTTACGCATGAAAATAAAAGTTTGGCTATTAAAGCACTGAGTGTTTGTTCAAACAGCACCTCCAATTACCCCGTGGAAGCCCGGCCTTTTCTGTCTAGCTTCCTTCTTTCCAACTCACATTATTTGGTCCTTAAAGGGCAACTTCTGGAGAGAAAGTGCCGACAAAATCAGGTAGGGAGTCCACATCACTGTCTCTCAAGCTTGAGATGGAGTTTTCTAAAACTGTTCCTCACACTGCCCCGTGCCAATTTTCTCCTCGCCTGGCTTGTGGGCTCCAGGTCCACTTTCCTAAATGATCACTAGAATCTGATGGCTCACGCTTCACAGGCCTGACTCACAGGGTGCTCACAGCATCTTCATGAGGTAGGGACATTACTCTTCTAGTTTGGGGATGAGGAAATGTAGCCCGAAAGGTGAAAGCCACTTACCCAAGGCCCTGTGGCCAGGAGCAGTGACTCTAGAGGCCCCACCCTTACCCACTGTCAAGCAACAGAGCCTTTCCAGGCACTGAGAACTCACTGGGGATAGGCTCTGGGCTAAAGACTTTACATAAGCTGACCTCAGAGTTACCACCTGTTCCTCAGTCCCACCCAAACAACTCAATGAAGTATTTAAAAGGAAGAGCCCGGGGCTCAGAGAAGTGAAGTCATCCACACACAGCCACAGAGGCAGCACAGGTCGCCAGGCCTCTAACTCCAAAGCTATTCACGTGCAGGCCCTCACCCCAAGCCCAGGCTCCCTGAGAGTCCCCCTTCTGTATCTTGTCTGTGGCAAGCTACTCAGACAAACTAGTCTCTGAAACTAAGGAGTGAAGAGGGGGGTCACCTCTGCAAAGGAGCCTGCCTGCCTGAGCGACCTCTGTGGTAATGCTACAGGGCAAACTACAGGTGGAAGGTGCCCTGTCCCAGGAACTGCTTGGGCCAGGCCAGGGCTTCCCAGGGTGGCAGCGACTGACCACTGAGTGCTTTCTCTTTGCCCTTGGGTTTTCTCCATGGACAATGCAGTGGGGGTGGCGTGAGTCTCCGAGCATGGGAACATCTGGTCCTTCCTGTCTTCCCAATGCCAGTAGGACCTTCCCAGACTGACTGACTGACCCGGCTCTGCCCAACTGTGTGTGTGGCTGCAGAGCACTTCTGAGTGTGGACTTTTGATGACTGGAGTGTTGCTTGCCTAGGCTTCATGAAGCCCTGATTTCTACTCCTCAGAGGGATGCGTCTCAGGTCTGTAATCCTCTGAACTCAGTAAATGAGGCAGGAGGACCAGGAGGTCATCAAGGTCATCCTTGGATACAGCCAGATTCAGGTTAGTGTGGGTTACATGAGACACCCCAACACACACACACAGAGCAAAGTATCAAGTTTATGAACTATCTAAAGTAGGGGGGCTGCCTCAACTCCAAAGGAGACGTCAGGCTGAGCCGTATCATCAGAACCCCAGCTTCCTGGTCTGTATCCCTGATAGCAACTACAGGTAAAGATCAGGTCTCTGTTTAAAGGGGAATATCTCTGGGGAGGAGATACCAGACAGACTGCAGCTTTTATTTGGGATCAATAACAACAAAGACCTCACCAGAGGCAACTTCTCTATGGAGAGCTAAAGGGATAAAGAGCAGGATTGGGGCTGGAGGCCAGCAGCCATGACCCTCAAGGGCAAGCTGCCACGCATGCCGGGAAGGAAGATCGGGTGGAGGTTAGGGAAGATGGGGGTGGGGTGAGCCTGGAAAGGGCTCTGACTTCCCACAGGTGACACTCGCTGGCTGTTAGGGGCGGCACTATGGGCACAGTGAGGCCAGCTCCATAGAGCTGGGGAGTGAGGAGGGCAGGACTTGAAGAACAGAACCATAGGGAAATGAAAAAGTGAGCGATCGGGCTGGAGAGATGGCTCAGCGGTTAAGAGCACCATCTGCTCTTCCAGAGGACCCGGGTTCGATTCCCAGCACCCACATGGCAGCTAACAACTGTCTGTAGTTCCAGTTCCAGGCAAAACACCAAGGCAAATAAATAAATAAAGTTTAAAGTTTAAAAAAGAAAGAAAAAAAAAAGAAAAAGTGAGCGATCATGGGACAATGTCCAAGAGAGAAGCTGTACGATGCCTAGAGCATTACTATTAAAAGGGGATCTCCGGTGACCTCACACTGCTTCCTACTATCTCTACACGCATGCCCAGCACAATGTCCTACACCTCTAGGCCACACCTAGGGAACAAGACACCCACCAGGAGGCTACCAAGACATCGCTGAGGAACCAGCTGGCCTGGGAGGTCCCTGGTACAGTGAAGCTTGAAGGCGTGGCGCCACTGGTTTTGATGAGAGGCCACTTGACACTCCTCTTCCAGGGCACAGTGAGCATTTTTGATGATCACTTTGGCAGTGAGGGAACTTATAACCGACACCTAGTGAGTGGAGGCCAGGATGCTCTAACCATCCCATAATACATAGGGCCATTCCCACGACCAAGCATCCGACCCCAGAGGTGCATTGTTGAGGCTGAAACCCTGGCTCGAGATCTCAAGATCTGATGACGGGTAGATGAGAGAAAATGCCGAGTTTTGTCCAAGATTCTCCAAGTCAGACCTATAGGCCTTTGTCCCTCAGAGCTGTTTCAGACACAGCTGCCCCTCCTCAGGTCTCATTAATCAGAACCTGTACCGCAACAAGGTCCTCAGGTATAACTAGCAAGCCTAAGGTTGTGGTAGGGAGCTTTGAGAAAATGTCCAGGCCTCGGGCCCCTTAAGCAGGTATGGGAGGAGCAAACAGAAGCGGGCTAAAGCCCTGGCTTCAGCTGCCCCCACCCAACTCACTCCAGCAAACAGCCAGCCGCCAGGGTGAGGAGAGGCAGGCAGTCGCCATCTCTGTCAACAAATACCCAGAGGATGCTTAGCTTCCTGGTATCAAATAACCTGCCCCCCCCCCAAGAGCTGGCTGCTTTCTGGAACGGAGAGCAAGCTCCCAGTCAGATGTCAAGTTCCCAGACAGAGGCGGGCTGATGTGGGGAGTTGGGGATCAGGTCCAAGAGACTTAGCTGTTGACAAGAAACTAGAAGAGAAATCCATCTCATTATGACTTACATGGGAACACAGTATCTGTCTATAGCACGCCCAGTGTTTGAGCTTCTAAGCACAAAATGGCCACCCCTGTGTGAAGATACGAAGCAAGCCAAGGCTAGGCACCGAGGCCAGCCAAAGTCCTGGGATGATTAGCAGAGAAACGAGAGCTGAACCTGGATCCTGACTCCTCATAGGTTCCTCTAGGCTCTTTGGTTTAACTGTCTACTTCCCGATAAGATCCTTAGCAACCAAGCAGGAGACGGAGACAGTTTTCTGGGCATTCTAGCTGATCTACTTTTCGGAGGGAGAAAGTGGGCTATGGGCTATGCTGCTTTGGCAGCGCGTGTGGATCACCTTTGGGATGAAAACAACCACTTTCTTGGCTGGGAAGTAAGAGCCCACCAGCAGGAAAAGGGCTTCCCCGTGGTAGGGAATCCTGGGAAAGCACACTGAGAAGACAGTGAGAGACAGCTGAACCTCTTCCTCACACATCTGAGAGGCCGTCCCCAGCCTCTGCCTTCAGACACCTCTAAGTCTGAAGATAGTACAATGCCACGCTCTTTGCTGAGTGTTTGCTCTCCTGTACTCTGCATGGCTGGCTCTTCCTCTCTACCAGCACCACACACATCACAACACCCTGGTCTGGTCCAGAGTTGTTGTTTTGTGGAGTCATCTCTTGCTCCCCGCCCCTTTAGACTACCAGGAATATATGAGTTCCACATACTACTGCTAAAGAAGCATTTTAACAGTGAATTATGTATCTATTGATTTATCTGCTATCTTTACCACCCACCCACCCACCCATCCATCCATCCATCCATCCATCCATCCATCCATCCAGAGACACAGTCTAAAACTAGCCCAAAATCCATTATAAGCCTGGAAGTCATGGTCCCAATACTTCACGCTCTCAAATGCCTGGAGTACAGCACATGATACAGCATGTTTTGTGCCTTAATAGCACCACCACTGCCTTTTCATATGCCCTCCTATGGTGCACGCCTTTAATCCCAGCACTCAGAGGCAGAGGCAAGAGGATCTCTGAGTTCGAGGCCAGCCTGGTCTATAGAGTAAGTTCTAGAACAGACAGAATTACCCAGAGAAAACAAACCTGTCTTAACACAACACAACACAACAAACAACATCCTGTAGTAGATGGCGTTGTTGTCTTTGTAATTAGGCTTGGGCACACACCAGTGCTGGGCACAGACTAGAAATTCTATAAATTTTGAACTGGGTGTGGTGGTGCATACCTGTAATCCCAGCATATAGGAGGCTGGGTCATGGGACCATGAGTTTGGGGCTAGCTTGGGCTACATGGTGAGACAGTATCTCAAATCATAAACACAAAGAAAAGGCCTATAAACATTTGCTGGAAGAACACATGCACCTCTGCTTCTAGCAACTGCTCCGTCCATGCCGTTCCTGTAACAAGTGTTCTAGTTTGCATGCTCGGGAGACACCTGAAAAGTGCACCTGCCACAGCCCACAACGACCTACAGAGTAGCAGTAACAGCAGTAGCTGTGGCTGACATCTAACAGACACTGGCAGAGCCCACGGATGCACTGGCTGGGGATGCTGGGATGCAACTGAATGCAGAGAAGCCTCACTCAGTCAAGGTCACAATTTAATAAGGACCACCTCCCCCACCCCACCCCTGACCCACCGCTCTGCCCACCTGCACAGGAGGGGTATCTGGGACAGTGACCCGGAATTCTCAGGACACTCCACAGGCTCTCTTTCTCCACAACTTCTTCCACAAAGAATACAGAGTTTCTCACTATCTCAAAAGTTCCAACTCAAACCGTGTGTGTATTAAATAAGCTCTGACAGGACTAGACTTCTGAGTTCCTGGCAGTACCAAGCAGCCCGTCCTGCGTGGAATCACAATTCTTTTTTTTTTTTTTTTTTAAACTTTGTTTATTTATTTGCCTTGGTGTTTGCCTGGAACTGGAACAGACAGTTGTGAGCTGCCATGTGGGTGCTGGGAATCGAACCCGGGTCCTCTGGAAGAGCAGACGGTGCTCTTAACCGCTGAGCCATCCATCTCTCCAGCCCCGGAATCACAATTCTTAAGCTCACAAGCTGAGAATCATCTCCCCCAAAAATGCACTTGACTCTTCATAAACTGTTGGTCTTCAGTTAACACTGTGCAACGCCTGATCACAGAGACTAATTCTCACACTGTGATTCCAACTGCTATAACTTCTCAGCTACCCGTGGGGTGAATCCTATCATCATTCCCACCCACCTCGGCTGAGAAAAGTGTGGTCCCAAGAGTTTCAGTCCTTTGCCCGAGGTCAGGAGCCCCGAGCCAGACCTGAACCTCAGGCAATGGCTCCAGGGTGTAAGCTTTTAATAACCACCCTTCACTGCATCTCACTCCCAATTTGGCATCTGCCAAAAAGATACTGCAAGCAAGTGCTAGTTACCTGTTAAATGTGCCTCGTGAGTCATTTACGCACTCCTGCATTTTAAACCTACTGTATGGTTAGAATTGATCTCAGGGCTCTCCTCAAGTATACAAAACTGCCAAATGCAAAAGCGATATTCATTCAGCATCGCTAGAGCTGTCACAGGCTAGGCCACTGTGGTATGCATTACAGAGATCCTAGGAGGGAGTCAATGGTACACTCTCCAACAGCCACAGCCATGTCTTTGCCTACCCAACATTTCTGGACACCGGTCACAGTGGCAGTACACAGATTTCCCAGCCTAAGAAGACTCCCCACTTTGTGCGCCTCCTCAGAGGCCACATTTATGGCAACATTACCAAGAAGTGTAAGGTTCGGAAGCCAAGGTTAATGAAGGAGGACTGTAGAAAGGCCCCCAGAGGACATATGACCTGTGCAGATGTAAGCGCAAAGGGTTAACCAAGCCTGGAGACATGGCTGCTAACTTCCTGTGTGACCTTGGGCAGGTGACTTAGCAGCCCTGAGCATATCTCATCCCTGGTTGGTTTAGCACCCTCTCACCTCCCTGCAGCCAGACACACAATGAGTGTGAAGGTTATCTCTAGCACTGCACAGCTCCAGCACCCAGTAGGTGTGCCCCAGCTCCCAAGGCTACCAGTCATCTCCAAAGAGAGGAGTCCAGCCAGAGAGAAGGGCTGACCAGAAGACCTCTGAGGGCCAGTGGGACTGTACACAGGGTAGTCAGAAGGAAAGTAAACAGACTTGCCCCCAAGAAGAGAAACCAGTCCTGCGGCCTGTGCAGTGCCCCAGGACCAGTTTCCAGGGCCTGTCTTTGATCTAGAAGATTTAATCGTTTCTCTGATTGGACAGATTCAGCTCACGAGGCTCTGGAACAACTGTGTCCCCCTCAGAGGCTTCCTTTCAGGGCTACAGATTGGAGGCCAGGTGTTTAACACAGGCCATGGGCAAATGGATCACGGTGCCAAAGTGCTAGGCTCCTCCTGATGGTTACACACATTGCTAATTGGACTCATGTGCTTACTAATGTTTGGCCAGGCACACCTAAGATTATGATATCTATAGTCTACAGGGGCTGATAACTAGGAAAACTCTTCATTCCCAGCCTTCTTTGGAGTTAAGGGTGATCATGTGACTTCATTCACCAATGACTCATAGTCAAGGAGTTTGCCCAGAGTCCTCTGCCCCAGTTACCTGGACAGAAATGCACCTGCAGGACTGTTAATGGAGGGCACCACTTCCTAAAACTGTCATTGCTGCCACCAAGTCCCCTGGGCTTTCTGTGCCGCAGAGCAGAGTATGTGACATCATAGCAGTTATACTAACAGCGGGCATCCGTTGATGTCACGACAAGCTGTGTGCCCATTTTCAGAGCGTTACAAGTGTTAGCTCATTTCATCCTGAGCAGAGGAGCAAGAGGCAGGCATTGCCACTGTCTTCATTTACACATGGTCAGAGCCAATCCAGAGTGAGTAGCCTGTCCAGTGCAGGACATGGCGGTGAGGTATTGGAACTCAGGCACTCAGGCTCCTGAATCCAAGTAGTTTATTTATTTAGGTTCCTTAGAGTTTGTTTGGTTTGAGACACGGTCTCACTATGAGGTCCAGGCTGGCCTCAAACTCAGCTTCTCCCCAGTGGTGCAGTAAAATTGTGTGCACCCTGCCAGCTCCGGGATCTAAACTGCTGATCAGGAGTTTTGATTCAAGAAAAATAAATAAATAAATAAGGTAGGAGGCCAACGAGGTCGGTGAAAACCCAATCCACTGCTATCACATACTGTGTGAGCACTCACTATGTGGCCAACTGAGCAGTAACAACCCTGTGGCTGCCACAGAAAGATGAGAGGTGATAGGACTTGCCCTGAGTTGGATGATGGGAAAGGACCACGGGGTAAGAGCATCAGACTGCAGACCTCCGACACCAGATCACGCTTGGTGGGGATAGCTTCCAGGAGAAATTCCTACACTGTTAACCATGAACAGGCTCTCAAGGACAGTCTTGGCCTTCCCCTGCTCGCCTACAATGAAGGCCATGGATACTTGGCCACAGAAAAAGACAGGTCACGGAAGAAACAGGGCAGAACGCCACACCTAGGTGCTCTCGAAATCAAGGCCATCTCCGTTCCTATAACACTGTAAGTCTTGGTGCCTGCGTGTTGTTCAGGCAAGAATGTTCTTCCTCAAGCAAATAAAGGCCTTCCCATCCCTCAGTACCGGCCACAGGGAGATCCAAGATGGATACACTTTTGAGTGAAAACGCTGAGGGCCAACAGGATGTTGAACAGGCTGGCTTTTGTAATAGAAAAGAAAAGCATTCCAAAACAGACCTTCCAATCTGCTGGTATTTACAAAATCAAAGGGGTAGAGGGGCCAGGCAGGCAGGTAAAAGGGGGAGCAGAGCCCTCTTATTGGGGCATCTGCGCTCTCGCTCTCTCTCACACACACAGAGAATTGATTTTTATATGGAAATGCCTAATCTATCTTTTCTCTCAAGTGCCACAGAGAAAAACAAAGCAAGGGAGATGGGGAACAGGTCTGAGGAGGCTGTGAGTGCAAGGCTGAATAAACAGACGATGTCAGCCTCCCCCACTAGCCGATGGATTCCTGCGGGCAGGCTAGGACCTGTGCTGGCAGCTAGCCAGGGGCCTGCCCAGCAGCTGGTGCCCCATAGCAACAGACCCACCTGTGGCCGCACCCTGGGGTTGCCCACAGCTTGCAGCTGGGTTCCACCTGGGGGCAGAAGGCATACACACAAAGTGAGTCAATCTGAAGACACATGGGCTAAAAAAAAGTAGAGAGGAGCTGAAAAAAAATACTGAAGATTTGGGGACATACTATCTCTTGCAACAACTCTAAAAGTAGCCACAGACAATACATAACCAGACAGCATGGCTGGGTCCCACAAACTTTATGATACTGAAACCATAATCTGACATGTCATGATACCTTCTGATTTTTCTTCCCCCTATAAACCTTTAACAAACATGAAGCCTGTTCTTAGTCACCTTGCCATACAATAAGAGGCAGTGGGCCAAATCCCACCCCTACAGTCCATGGTATACCTATCATGCATGAGGAGCATGTCACAGGCCGGGCCTGTCACTGGAGTTAATCAGGAGGGGCTGAGGCAGAGTCTTGCCCAGCATATGTGGAGTCTGGATTAAACCCCAGCACATAAAGTAAAACACAAACAGCTCACAGAGGCTGCTGCTGCTGCTGCACAAAGTCTATCACGTGAGGAAAGCAACTTTGCATTTTAAAATTCTGAACAAACTGAAATAATAGTTTAATTTCTTTGTTGTTGTTGCTAGGCACTGAAGCCAGGGCCTCACAGACCCTAAGCACCTTCTCTTCCACCAAGCACAACCCAGGGTAAAATAAAACTCTTATAAAGATACTACTAAAGAGGAAAAGGATGCCAGACATGGTGAGAGACAAGAGCTCAAGCTTTGGCACAGGAGGTCAGAGACATACTCCTGATGGGGACTCTGCATTTACTGGGCACGGAACAAACATGCTATTTCACAACGCCCTGAGCCTCTGTATAGCAGGCATCCTGGAGACTCCACGGGTTCATGCTTCTTCGAAATACCATGCTATCAGAAAGTGGGGTTACTATGTTTTTTGCTTTTAAGGAAGTTCTATTAAATGTTAGCAAGACTACGAACCCCGCTCCCTGAACAGCAGCTGGCCACATAATAGCTGCCTAAGGAAGCCTACCTGTATCAGCAGCTGCACTACCCAGAGATGTGCCCTGTGTGCCAGGATATGTTAGGGGGATGACCTCACCGCATCCTGCCCTGAAGCTGCACCTGTAAACTGGGTTTCTTTTAAGGTGCCTCCTCTGGCTATGTGTTCCCATCAGCTTCTCCATTTCCTGAGTGTTGGTCCCTTCAACAAGTATTTACTGATGACCCCTCCAGAACAGGAACTGTTCTCAGCATCTGGCCTCTTCCCATTTATTTCCCAGCTGTTTCTCCGTGACTGTGAACGCGGAGAAGAGGAGGCCTTACTAATCATTGTTCCTTTGTGCACAAGCCCAAGCACAAGGCAGAAAACCAGCCATCACATTCGGAGTCAAATTACTGACCGTGGACAACAACTGTCCCAGCTTCTGGTCCCAGCTGCCCACTTTTCCTGCAGAAATTGCTGTTTTCCCTTCCTTCTAGCTCGGAGGCGAAGTGGTGTCTCAGTATTAACCATCAGCTTGACACAGCCTAGAGTTACCTGAAAAAAGGCTCAACCGGCTAAGTGTTGGTTTGTGGATATGCCTGTGAAAGCTTGGCCTAATTATTAAGGCAGAAGGGCCCAGCCCACTGTGGGCAGCGCCATCCCTTGGCAGGGGGGTCTGGGCCATATAAGAACGTTAGCCAAGCATGAGCTTCTGAGTCAGCCACAGGGAAGAGGGAGCAAGGCTCCTCTAAGGTTTCTGTTTCACCTTCCTGCCTCCATTTCCCTCAACAATGGATTTGATCAATACATAAAGCTCTACCTACCCCAAGTGGCTTTCATTGCAGTGCTTTATCACAGCAACAGAAGACTAGGACATGTTGGGGAAGAGTCACAGGGCTATCTGCACATTCACCTGAACTGGACCTCAGTTCCTCTTGCTGCAGAACTGTAATTTCAAGTGTCAATGGGGCTGGAGAGATGGCTCAGAAGTTAAGAGCACTGACTGTTCTTCCAAAAGTTGTCAAAAGGGAATAATGATGCCGCAGTAGCAACACAATAATAGCATTAGCTAACATTTACCCACATGTTCTGTTGGGAATTGTCCTAAACTCAACTCAAAATCAACTTACGGATCCCCGTGACAACCTTCTGTTCCCAGCACCTCACAGCTCTTAAACCAAGTCAAAGAAGGCTGGAGAGCCTATGTGCTGGGGGAGGCTGATGCTCACACCCAGAGTCCAGGCACTTCAAGGCTCCCCCACCATCACCTCCATTCAGAGACTGCAATGATATACCTAACATACCCCTGGAGACATCCACCCAGCTCTACCTTGTCCTGGTTTCCTTGGTGGTCCCGGCTGGTTTCTGTCACTCACAACCTAAGAACCTGGCTTTACAGATGACCATGATCACTTACTGGGTTTCACACTTTGTGCCAGACTAGATGACGCCGCTGCAGAACTTGAAGATTTTAGAGACACTTAGAGGGGGCAACCCATAGTCATCCTTCTAACCTAGGGAAAGAAATCCACCAGGAGACAGATCAACTGTTACCTGGCTCATTGTGAAATCAAAGCCACACTCTCACACATGGTCCTGTGGGACCCACACCATCCTGCATGGTCCTCCCACAATCCTACGGGCTCCATCCCTTGACCCCCTCCAAGTTCCCATGTCTAGCAGTCTTTGTCAACAACTCATCTTGGATTCTGGCCCTAGCTGTTTTTACATTCCACAAATGTCAAGGTCCTTAGGGCCTTGTCCAACCAGAAGCATCATCACATCTACCGATGCACCTCATACGACAGAGGGGGAAACTGAGCATAGACAGCTGCAGACTTGCTAACAGGTTCCGGAACCTTCTGTACAGCAGTCTCCTGAATCTGCTGAAGTGAGCACTGTGACTGTAGTGTCTAGACCTTCCTAAATGGCCTGGGAGATACTCTATCTCCATGGCCATTCAGCTAGGCCTCAGAGCAAGCATCTGTCATGTCCTCCCCTGCCACTGGGCTCTACACACCAGTGTGCCCTCCTAGCTCTGAGTGTTCTCTTCATGGCTGGTGTGGTGGTCTGAATAGATCAGTCACCTGGGAGTGGCACTATTAGGAGGCATGGCCTTGTTGGAGGAAGTGTGTCATTAGGGGTGGGTTTTGAGGTTTCAGATGCTCAAGCCAGGCCCAGTGTCTGTCTTCCTGCTGCCTGGTAAGATGTGGAACTCTCAGCTACCTGTCCAGCACCGTGTCTGCCTGTGTGCTGACATGCTTTCCGCCATGATGATAATGGACTAAAGCTCTGAATAAAAGGAAACCCTAGGGGCTGGAGAGATGGCTCAGCGGTTAAGGGCACCGTCTGCTCTTCCAGAGGACCCGGGTTCGATTCCCAGCACCCACATGGCAGCTAACAACTGTCTGTAGTTCCAGGCAAACACCAAGGCAAATAAATAAATAAATAAATAAATAAAGTTTAAAAAAAAAAAAAAAAAAAAGGAAACCCTAGTTAAATGCTTCCCTTTGTAAGAGTTGCTGTGGTCACGGAGTCCCTTCACAGCAACAGAACTTTGATTAAGACAGCTGGGTTTAGGCAAGCTACTTGTGCAATGTCCATGTTTCCTGCTTCCTCCTCCAGACTGAGCTCCAAGAGGACAGTCACTGGCTTAATGATGTTCCTGTGTCTGGAAGGCCAGGCCAGGCATCACAGACACACTGTATGTGCTGAGTGGTGAACTACCCTCCACCCCCACCCTCGTTACAGTGCTGGTGACTGGATCCAGAGACTCACACAAGACAAAGACAAACTACAACCCTAGTCAAAATCTTTTCTTTTAAAGATTTATTTATTATGTATACAACATTTTGCCTTCACTGTGTCTGTATGCCAGAAGAGGGTACCAGATGTCATCATAGATGGTTGTGAGCTACCATGTGGTTGCTGGGAATCGAACCCAGGTCCTCTAGAAGAGCAGTTGGTGCTCTTAACCTCAGAGCCATCTCTCCAGCCCATCAAAATCATTTTAAAAATTCATGTTAACAACTAGGACAACAGAGTACTGATTCCTAAAACCTGAAACCAGGGTGAAAGGCTGACCTAGAATAGGGGATCAGCCCGCCACCCGAAACTTTAGGCAGTGGCACTGGAGAGAGGAGACGTGACGGCATGAACACCAAGACACAAGCCGTCACCAAAAGGAGTACCTGGCTCCTAGACTGTCCTGCGCCATCCACACAAACCCAGAATTAATAAAGGCAGCAGGAGGGACCTCAGCGGTTATGAGCACAAGATGCTCTTGCAGAAGACCGGGATTCAGCACCCATGTGGTGGTTCACGATTATCCAGAACTCCAAGGCCAGGGCAATCCACCTTCTTCTGACCTCCCAGGGTACCAGGCACACATGTGGTACACACACACACACACACACACACACACACACAGGAAAAACATTCATACACATAAAATAAAAATAAGCAAATCCAACAACAACAGCAAAAGGGTCAGCTATGGCACATGCCTGTATCCCAACTCCTGAGATGAGAGAATCAGTTACTCAAGGCTCGTGTGTTACAAGAAACTCTGACTCAAGAAACAGCCCAACAGTCTGAGTTCAATCCCAGGACCCACATGGTGAGACATGAGAGCTGACCTGGAAGTGTCCTGTGACCCCCCTCCCCCGGCACATATATGTACACACACGATAAAATGTTAGATGACTTACTTAAAAATAAAAAAATCCCTTTAAACACATATAAGTAAATACGGGGGGGGTACAAATACAACCTTTTCTGTCTAGAATTTCAAACTATTTGCTCAGGCATTTCACCTGTGTCCCTCGTTCACAGAGGCAAGGGCTACAGGCCTCAGTCAAAGCGTAGACAGACAAATCACACAGCGGTTAGCTCTTAAAGCCACGTCCTCCTCTGAGTTCCAACATCAAGTCCCCTTTAAGAAGAGTTTCCCGGGGCTGGAGAGATGGCTCAGCGGTTAAGAGCACCGTCTGCTCTTCCAGAGGACCCGGGTTCGATTCCCAGCACCCACATGGCAGCTAACAACTGTCTGTAGTTCCAGTTCCAGGCAAAACACCAAGGCAAATAAATAAATAAATAACAAATAAATAAAGTTAAAAAAAAAAAAAAAGAAGAGTTTCCCACCTCTGTATCTCTCTTCGTTTCTCTTGGGAGCCCCCTCCCCCACTTTCTTCTTTCTCTCTCTCCCATTTGACCTGTCTCTGCTATCATACCTTCTCTGCTATCATAACCTTTCTGTTAATCATAGCCATACCCATCTGACAATAGAGTTCTTTTCTACATAGAAACAGCGTTAAGCGTCTCCTGCCATCCGCCGCTGCCTTCTGCTGCGTTCCCATGTGCATCTATAGAAATCCAGTACCGGATAACCGGGTAAATTCAAACCACACCATATTTACACAAAATCCTAACAATAGCAAACTCTCAATAAAAAGACAGCTACATGCATTGTGTTCTTTCTGCCTTCACAACCAAGACCAAGCACCGGTTTCTTTGCCAGTGAGCTGTTCACGCCTGCCTGTTGGCTACCTGGAGACTCAGACTGCCTGCTGCTATTGTGGCTGAGGTTCTCAAGCTAACAAATCAGTCCCTCCTCTGCCTTGGTAACTGAAGGTGAGTTCTAACACGTAGTATCAAGAGTTCCAGCGTACTGTCACTACCCGTCATCTGAGAGGCCCTCCACACATCTTACTGCAAAGGATAAAGGCATGGGAAGGCTGCAGCCAGTGGTTTACTTTACATAGATTCAAATATGTCCCTGACCCTTTCGTCCCTCATTAAGGACAAACAATGGAAGCACAGCAGATGTCCAGCCATTCCACTTCATGAGTGCTTGCTCTAGTGTGAATTAGATGGCAGCGAGCATATGCTGGTCCCTTAGGCAGGTCCAGTTCTCCAGGATAGGGGCAGATCCCACACTGAGCACTCTATTGACTCTGGACACTTTCCTCACACAACGAGGCTTCAAAAGCCAAGTCTTTTGGAAGGTGCTTGAACAAATGTCTGAACCTGGGAGAGAAAATGGCTGCATGGGGTAAAGCACAGTATTGGCTTAGCTCACTCCTTACACTGTATCAGGAAACAGCTGACATGAAGACTATTATAACATCCCCCACTCACACATACCCATGGACCCTTTCTTGCAACAAGCAGTGGCCATGTGACTCCGTTTAGACCAATGAGGAAAGTAGAAGAGGTGTGTACAAATTTGGAATCAAGTCCTATAAAAGATGGTAGGATTCGAGAGGTACATTAACTTGAAGGTAGTGAAGTTGCTCCTCTATTTCATGAGCCTCTACATGAAATTCAACATTTCCTTTAATTAAGGTACAGGTGAGCCACAGTTTTCCATCACCTGTAAATGTGTCACCCACAGAAATCACAAGTATTAACACCACATATTATAACATATCCCAAGTGGCATTTGTGCCTTTTGCTATTTGGAAATTATGGTACTCACTAGATGAGTTTGGCTATCCTACATCTCAAATTCACCTTCACAGTAAAATGCCTAACTCTCAAACAGGTGTGGTGGTGCACACCTTTGATTCTAGCACTTGGGAGGCAGAGACAGGCAGATCTCTGGAAGTCTGAGGCCAACCTGGCCTGCAGAGCTAGTTCTAGGACAGCCAGGGCTGAAGAGAAAAACTGTGTTTTGGAAACAAGCAAACAAACCCCTAAATCTCAATATATGGCTGGTTTCTTTGTGATATCAAGTGTTTATAAATGTAAAGTGTATGAGAATGTCAGAGTCCACAGCAGTCAAACACAGAAGCAAATGTCTGTAATCCTGGCACTGCGGAGGACTGAGAGTGGAACATTCAAACTTCCGGGCTAGTCTGGGCTCCACAGTAAGAGCCTGACTTTTGAAAAGGGAGGGGAGGAGGTCCAGTGTGGTGGCCTTTAACCCAACATGGTGCACAGACATGCCGGCAAAGTATCCATATACCCAAGCTGAGGAGCTAGTTAATGACAGCTGATGGCTTCTGACACAGGGAGACTCATTTTGTTTTGTTTTTTAAAAGATGTGGTTTCTCATAAGTCCACCACACTAACCGTGTGTGTGTGTGTGTGTGTGTGTGTGTGTGTGTGTGTGTGTGTGTGTGTAAGGAGGGGGCATTAAGTTACAACTGGGTGGGGAGGAGGAGGGTGGATCTGGGAGAAATTAAGGGAATAAGAGTAAATGCAATCAAAGCATTGTATGTATGAACAATGAACAAAATTCTCAAAGAATAAAATTTTATTTTTAAAATTATGCTAGGGTTGGGGCATGGCTCAGCCACAGAGTACCCGACAGAGTACCTAACTATAGACTCCAGCAATGAGGGTCTGGAGATGTGGCTCAGCAGGAGCCTAGCTTTCACCAGGCCCTAGGTTCCATCCCAAGCACAGCAAATAAAAACAAAAATTATGCTTGGTGAAAGGAGCTAGATAGAATGGATACATATTACCTTATACCATTTAAATAAAATACTCTGGATAGGTAACACAAGTCCATAGCAACAGAGAGGAGATTAGTAGCTGCCGGGGTCTGATCGGAAGGAAAGAAGGGTTATGAATTCCGGATTTCTTTTGGGGGTCAAGACAATGTTCTCTAACTAGACTGTGATGATAGCTAATCAATCTTGCAATTACACAAAAACTGCTAACATGTGTGCCATGGACTCTCTGACATATGAATCACATCTTTTTTTTTTTTTTTTAAATGTATACATTATACAGAAGAGGGCATCAGATCTCATTATAGATGGTTGTAAGCCACATGTAGGTGCTGGGAATTGAACTCGGGACCTCTGGAAGAGCAGTCAGTGCTCTTAACCTCTGAGCCATCTCTCCTGCCCCCATGAATCGCATCTTAACTAAACTGAACAGAACAAAATCCTGCCTTATAAAGAAGTTGGCTCTCTTCTCTTCCGGCTCGCCAGTCAGAGTGCACGGATGGTGACCATGTGTGTCCCTTTAGACTACGCGATCAAAGTAGCATCCAAGGCACAAGAAAGCAGGGGCCTGGGTCCCCAGGACCACAGCACTGTCACAGCAGCTGTTTCATACGAAAAGGAACAAAGTGCTCTCTGTCTAAACTGCTGCTATTATGTGTCAGTTCTATACATAACTTTTTTTTTTTAAAGATAGGCTCTTAGTAAGAGCCTCAGCTTAACTCACAGAGATCCATTTGCTTCTGCCTCTTAGGTGCCAGGATTATTACACCTAGAGATAAGACTCAGCATCCTCTCGGGTTTTTGTCACTGCGTTTTCCTTCAGGGTGGGGATCTGTGTGCAGCTGTGCAGGCCAGAGGCTGCTGCACCAGGTGTCCTCCTCAGTTCCTGTCTGTCTTAAATACGGAGCCAGGGGCTGGAGAGATGGCTCAGCGGTTCAGAGCACTGACTGTTCTCCTGAAGGACCTGAGTTCAATTCCTAGCATCCACATGGCAGCTAACAACTGTCTGTAATTCCAAGATCTGACATCCTTGCACAGTTATCATGCAGGCAAAACACCAATTCACATAAAATAAAAATAAATATTAGAAAAAACCCACAGGGTCTCTAGTTGAATCCTGAGTCTACCAATTTGATTAGTCTAATTAGCCAGCTTACTGGGAGTCCCTGTCTCTGTCTCCCAAGGACTGAGCCTGAAACAGGCCACCATGCCTGCCCAGCATTTACATATATATGTGTAAGGGAGCTCAGCTCAGGCCCTCATATTTACACAAGACTTTACTCACTGTGCCAGCTCTCCAGCCCCCACCCACTTTTGGACAGGGTCTTTGATGTAGCCCAAGGTGGCCATGAACTCATGATCAGCTTCTCTCAGCTTCCAGAGTGCCAGCATTAGAGGCAAGTAGGAGCCTGCATGCCTGCATGCCTGCTTCCTCAGAGACACACTGCTCATTCTGGAAGGCCCCCATCCCCATCTGAAGAAGAAGGAGGTTTGATCACTTTCACCTTGTCAGTTTGGTGACCTCTCCAGTCATCTGAGAAGATCAGCAGATGGCTTTGGGGAGAAGAGAATGGCCTGGAAAAAGGCTTCGGGCAACAGCGGTCCTTGAAAGATGGGAGAGGTTCAGAACTACGTGAACCATGGAGTATCACCATTTGGTATTCAGCGGTACTCGCCCTGGCCCCAAACACAGGTAACCAGGAATCTAATTAAAAGCATATTCATCATCAGACTGTTGTAAACGTGGCCAAGAATGTGTTGGGAGGCGTACCGCCCCGAATGACCCCAAAGACTGAAAGGCAGGTAGATCACTCTGGGCTCTGTAGCCTCGAACTATGGCTGGGGCACACCTTGTTTTATCCACTTGGAATATTCTCTGCCAAGTTTTTAAAACTTCTGATGAGACTCTGTTCCCTGCTCAGTGCAGTGGCGCCCTAACCACAGGTTTACAGAGTGAACCACTCCACCTCAACCACACTCATTTAATAAAGGCTGGTTTTTTTTTTTTTTTTAATCATCTAGTATGTACTGGGGATGATTGTGATGGAAAGAAACAAGCCTGGACCTGACCTCCTGGGACTTCCAGCTCAGTAGGGAAGGCGGGCACTACACATGCAAAGGCCAACAGAACGTGTAATTAAATATTATGGTAACTGCTATGAAGCTTTGCCAGGCAGGAACCAACGAGAGGCCACGGCTGGCTTCAGGGCTGCCCTGCAGAGGCTTTGGGAGAACCTGCCCTGCAAGCTGGGATGGAGGGAGCGTGGTCAGGGGAGAAGCAACCAGGAGAAGCACTGGGGGCACAGGGCAAGGAGAAGAAAGGAAGGATCCCCCGGGAGGAGGGACGTGGCTGTTGTGAACAAGGTCTCACTCTGTAGGCCAGTGTGCAGGCTCGGCCTCCCAGGTGCTGTTCTTACAGACCAGCCGCTGTACCTGGCTTGAAGGCTATTTAAATTCTGACTTGTATTAGCAGGAGACTCGTTTGGTCTTCTCTGGCATCCTTTCCTTTCCGTAAGAGTCTCCTAATTTTAGTTGAGACCCACATGTCCCACATTCAGGGGCATGACAGGCTGGAGATGCCCTAGGCCTATGACGGGCCTAATGAAGACATCCAATGGACTCTTGCCCTGCTCTGTTCACGGAACACTTGAACACAGGGCCTAAGCTAGCCGACAGGCGAGGACACTTCACAAAGTTCACACTCTCTCCTTCTCCCTTAGACCCAAACTCTGGAGGACAGAGCTGCTGCAGTCAATTTACAAGTACTACAGAGCAAGCACCTTACGATCAGGACCACCAAGAAACCAGTGCGGACAAGGGCATCCTTCCCTGGCTCTTCATTTGTTTCTGAAGAATAGAAATGGCAGGGCCAATACCAGACTCAGTGAGCCAATGGAGCTGGAAGTCCCACTCAAAGTGAAGTTGTCAAAACCCAGGAGCAAGGCTTTGCTCAGTTCTTGACACAGGATAGCAACTGGCTAAGTGCTATTATTTCCTGTTATAGTTTTAACTGTAATACTCACTATTCACGTTAAATATTTTATTTCTTTAATTCAGCTTAGTGTGTGTGGTATTAAGAATTGAACTCAGGACCTTGTATGTGAGTCACACCACTGAGTCACACCCCATCCCCTCACTGGGGGATTCTAGGCAGGGGCTCTACCACTGAGCCACACCCCAGCCCCTCACTGGGGGATTCTAGGCAGGGGCTGTACCACTGAGTCACACCCCAGCCCCTCACTGGGGGATTCTAGGCAGGGGCTCTACCACTGAGTCACACCCCAGTCCTTCACTGGGGGATTCTAGGCAGGGACTCTACCACTGAGTCACACCCCAGCCCCTCACTGGGGGATTCTAGGCAGGGGCTCTACCACTGAGCCACACCCCAGCCCCTCACTGGGATTCTAGGCAGGGGCTCTACCACTGAGCCACACCCCAGCCCCTCACTGGGGGATTCTAGGCAGGGGCTCTACCATTGAGCCACACCCTAAATTCCTCTTGTTAAAAGATTTACACCCTGCAGTTCCTTAAAATGTGACCTCATTTGGAGACAAAGTAACTCTAGAAATAATTCTTTAAAAGTTAGCATGAGGTCTCAGAAGATGGAGGCAGGAATGTCTCTGTAAGTTTGAAACTACTGAGTTCTAGGAGGCCAGGCCCACACAAGGAGACATGTCTCAAAACAAACAAACACAGCACAAGGGGCTGCAAAGATGACTCCGCAGCTAAGAGCACTTACTGCTATTTCCGAGGACCCAGGTTCGATTCCCAGCACCTACGTGGCAGCTCACAGTTCCACTTCCAGACTATCAGACATCCTCTTCTGATTTCCACAGGCAAACCACCCATGCACATAAAATAAAATAAGTAAAAGTTAGCATAAGATGAGGTCACGCTTGAGTAGGGCAGGCTCCCAATCCAGGATGAAAGAAAAAAAGGCTGAAGCCTGGTGGCCTGGTGGTGCACACCTTTAATCCCAACCCTTAGGAGGTAAAGGCAAGAGGGTCTCGAGTTTGAGGCCAGCCTAGTCAACGGAGTGAGTTCCAGGTTACACTGAGAAACCCCATTTTAAAACAACAAAACAGAAACCACACAGAAGACAGACAGACAGACATACACACACACATACACACACACCCCAAACAAAAAGGCCACATACAGACTTGAACTATTTTAAAAGGCAGCAGAGAGGGGCTGGAGAGATGGCTCAGCGGTTAAGAGCACCGTCTGCTCTTCCAGAGGACCCAGGTTCGATTCCCAGCACCCACATGGCAGCTAACAACTGTCTGTAGTTCCAGTTCCAGGCAAACACCAAGGCAAATAAATAAATAAATAAAGTTAAAAAAAAAAAAAAAAAGGCAGCAGAGAAATGGTAGGATCAAAAGAATCGAGGAAACCTCAAGGCCAGCCAGCTGCCAGAGGCTAAGAGAAATCCACAAGAAGGCTTTTTCTAAGAGCCCAGAAGGAACCAACCCAGGCCATACCTAAGCTTAAACCTGTAGCCTCTAGAACTCTGACATACCCAGTTTCTGCTGCTTGGGTCACCCAGCTTGTGGTAGTTGGTTCTGGCAACCCTAGCCAGCCAATACTGTACCTAAGCTCAGAAACACTGGCCCTGTGCCGAATTCCTCAGGCGGCAGTGGGGTGCTGGGCTAGCCTATGGGGACTTGAGGTGCCAGCCTGTTTGGTGATTCCTGCCTGTAGGAACTCTCTGTCTCTTTCCTCCATGACTCCTGTCTCCACCTGACACCTGCTTCTCCTCCGCCCCCCTCCCAGTCCCCAGGGCCTAGGCAGACGAGAAAGATGAATGACCAAAAAAGGGGGGGCCTGGAGGCTGCATCGGAGTGGGGCAATCCCAGTGTTCGGAGCAGAAGCAATTGCCGAGGAGGGTGGAGGTGGATCAAAACAAGCTCCCTGAGCAGCTGCTGGCACAATGCAGTCCAGCCTCTCGCCCACAGTCCACTGCGGAGCACAGCCACCCCAAGCAGAAGGAAGAAGGCCACTAAAGAAGTCATCCGGGAGAACTGGGGACACCACTGAACCCCACAGGGTCTGAGGCTCACCAATAGCTTTCCAGCAGCGGCAGGGAATCCAGACCCGGAAGGGGAGCTCTGTCCAAACCTGCCCTTAGCACCCGGAACAAGTCACCGAGCAGCATCAGTGCCGGAGCCCGATGCTCAGACACGTGTGCCTGGCAGAGGCCTGCAGCCACTGTGGCAAGCTGGGAACCAAAACCTCTCTCTCCTAAGAAAGGTTTCTCTCCTAAGAAAGAAGTGCTGTGGTAGGCACCACTGAAATCCAAGTGGGACTGAAACCAATTAGCAGTTATTTCAGGAAAATCAGTGAGTGGCAGATCGCAGCAGGCAAGTGTGGGATTCTGTCTGTGTCTACACCAACCGTAGCTGACAGGGGTAGAGAATGGAGCCAAGGCACACAGTTGGGCCATGTGGAATTAGGTGTCAAATCACAGCTTGTTGCTTCTAAGGTACACACTTCCCCGAGAGCCTACCACAGTCCTGAGGAGAGGAGGGCACCGGGAGGGCCAGATGTACTGAAGCTGGCGCTCTGACAGGAACTGTGAAGAAAATGGCAATTAAAATAACCTGCTGTACCTAACGCACTTGGAGCTAGCAACCCTGAATGCAATTTCAGAAAGCTAAATGTTAAAACAAGAGACACCAGAAAGCTGCAGAGAGAGGCTGGGTGTGGTGGCGCAGCCCTATAATCCTAGCACTTGACAGGACTGGAGTTTAAGGCCAACCTCGGCTACATGAGATCTTGTCTCAAAACAACTAAAAGAAAACGCAAAGCAGCTGGTGAAATCCTCACTACAGGTCACATGTATTTCTTCTCTTAAGTCACATACAAAAAGTGACATAGAGTACAGACGTGCGTGCGCAACAACTTGAATTCATTCTTTATCAAACAGTCATGAATATTCATAAAACCTATTACTACACTAGGAAAAAAATTTCAAGTTCCCCCAAAGAATGTTTTTTGACTCTGACCGATTTAAAAGATTAAAAGGTTCAGAAGCGCGCGCGCACACACACACACACACACACACACACACAGAGTGACATACACACACATAGATGCACAAATAAAATATTTTAAAGTAAATACTTTTTTAAAAACTGGGTTTTTTTTTACTGTAAGTTATTTGTATGTCCTGTACATATACCACTTTATAAAACAAAACTTGTGATCATCTCTGCCATTCTACGGTCGGTCTTTACATTCTCCAGGAAGCCCACTTTGATGGAGTCTTTTTTTTTTAACTTTATTTATTTTATTTTATTTATTTATTTGCCTTGGTGTTTGCCTGGAACTGAAACTACAGACAGTTGTGAGCTGCCATGTGGGTGCTGGGAATCGAACCCGGGTCCTCTGGAAGAGCAGACGGTGCTCTTAACCACTGAGCCATCTCTCCAGCCCCAGAACAGCACCTTCGTGGGAGCCTTTGGCTCTTTAGAACTACCGTCTAGTTCAGAGTTGCAGACACACTCCTGTGCTTCCTTCTAAGCCATTTATAATTTTAGTTCTTACACTGAGATCTGATCTACTTGAACTAATTTTGTATAAGGTATCATCTAAGAGTTCAGATTCATGCCAGGCGATGGTGGCGAACACTTTGAACCCCAGCACTTGGGAAGCAGAAGCAAGCATATCTGAGTTTGAGACCAGCCTGGTCTACGACGTGAGTTCCAGGACAGCCAAGGTTACATTCATTCATTTCCCACTTGTCCTATCTCTAACAACAACTTCCTGTGAAATCACTTCAAAATAAAAGAGAAAGGGAGACAGAGGCAGGAGGATCTCCATGAGTTTGAGGCTAGCCTGGTCTACAGAGTGAGTTCTAGGCTGGCCAAGAGTCATATAGTGAGACCAAACCAAACCAAATAAAATAAGGTGCAAAGGAATTGTTTTAAAGCACAGAAGTCATACTAAGACTTCATCGTTATAAAACTTAACTTAAAACCAGAAAGAAATGCAAACCTCCAAAATATTTTGAGTTAAACAAGATTAACTTATTAGACTGGGACTTTTAATAAAGCCCAAAAGTGAATATTTTGGTCTTTTTATCTCTTCTCTTTTTTTTTTTTGCAACTGGGCTTCAGTGTTTCTCGGGCCATGGCTTCACTGATTCTCCTCTCAGCCTCTCTGGTACCTGGGACCAAATATTAATGTGACAATTCCCACTAAACTGACAAGCCTACTGAGTCCTAGATGATCTGGAAAGCTGTAAATGCAAAAAAAAACTGGGCCTTTATGGGTCTTCCCCCCCCCCTTTAAAAACAGCAACAAACTTTTCTATTTATTTATCTTTATTTATCTGCCTGGAACTGGGAACTGGAACTACAGACAATTGTGAGCTGCTATGTGGTTGCTGGGAATCGAACCCGGGTCCTCTGGAAAAGCAGTCAGTGCTCTTAACTGCTGAGTCATCTCTCCAGCCCCCCCAAACAGTCTTAATTTTGAAAAAGAAGAACAAAATGAGGACTTCCTGATTTCTAAGCTAACTACAAAGCTCCAGTGGTACAGGGAGAAAAAACAGGCAGATAAAATGGTTAAAATGGGTTTAGAAACAAATTCTTAGACTGATAGACAACTGGTTTTCAAATGAAGTGCTAACATTCTCTGAAAAAAAAAACAAAAAAACAAAAAAACGTTTCCTTTGAACAAACCATGTTGGGATAACTAAAAAGTTATTTTACATACAAAAAAAAAAAAAACCATGCAAAAAGCCTTTACATAAAACAAAATTTATTTCAAAGTGAATTATAGACTACAAGGTAAAAACTGAAAATACAAACTTTACTTTTAAAAAAAACTGATAAAACTAGGGAGCTGGAGGGATGGTTCAGTGGTTATGAACACTTGCTGTTTCTATAAAGGACTTAGGTTCAATTCTAAGCACCCACAAAACAGCTCATAACTGTCTGTAACCTCAGTTCCAGAGGATCCAATGCCCTCTACTGGCCTCTATAGGTACCAGGGACATATGTGGTGCAGAGTATATATGCAGGCAAAACACCCAAACACATAAGACAAAATAATAAAAAGTCTGACAAAATGGATTGGTATAGCTTTTAAGCTTTGAAATACAAAATTTAAAAACTAAAAATTGGCAGGACATAGTAGCACGTGCCTTTAATCCCACCACTTTTGAGTTTGAGCATGGTCTAGTCTATATATTGAGTTCCAGGATAGCCAGAGCTACACAAAGAAACCATAGAGAGAGAGGGGCGGGGAACAGCTGGATATGGTAATTTATGACTGTAATCCCATCACTCAGGAGGCTAAGGCAGGGGGATCTTGTTTGAAGTCAGTCTGAATCAAAAAGTGAGACTTTGTCCTTAAAAAAAAAACAAAACATATATGTGTGTAATTTATGTATCAGCAAACCCCACATTTGATGACTGGTATCATATAAGCAACATTTCTTATAACCAGTTGTTAATCAGGAACTCGGCCAGCTTTCCCCTCAGTGACTCAACTGGGCAGCTACTTCATCACAAGTCACCAACATGTTAAAGGCCCTGCCCCCAAATCAGGGCAATCTGTCTGTCTCATGTCCCTACTCTGGGATGGCCCTTCAATCCCCCACCCCCAATAAGCCTGGAGAGATCTGTTGCACAGCAACCTTGGCTCCACCCCAATAAGGCATTTCTGCTGCTAAATCCTAATCCAGGTGTGGAGGCAGCAGCATCAGATGTGAGAAGCCAATCCTGACCCCATGATACACTTTTTTTGTTTTGTTTTGTTTGTTGGAGACAGGGTCTCTCTACATAATCCTGGCTGTTCTGGAACTCATTATGCATGTAGACCAGGCTGGTCAATATACTTTTAATACCAAAATTTAGAAGGCAGAGGCAGGTGGATCTGTGTGAGCTCTAGACCAGGCTGTATTACACAATAAATAAGATTGTCTTTTTGTGTGTGTGTGTGGGGGGGGTTAGAGATAGGGTGTCTTAGTGAAATTTCTATTGCTGTAAAGAGATACCATGACCATGGCAACTCTTTTATTTTTAATATTTATTTTTATTTTATGTGAATTAGTGTTTTGCCTGCATGCATAACTGTAAGGGTGTCAGATCTTGGAATTACAGACAGTTGTTAGCTGCCATGTGGATGCTGGGAATCAAACTCAGGTCCTCTGGAAGAACAGCCAGTGCTCTTAACCACTGAGCCATCTCTCCAGCCCCATGACAACTCTTATAAAGGAAAACATTTAAGTGGGCTGGCTTACAGTCCAGAGGTTTAGTCCATTGTTGTCATGGTGGGTCATGGTGTTGTGTAGGCAGACATGGTGCTGGAGAAGGAGCTGAGAGTCCTACATCTTGATATGCCAGCAACAGGAAGTGATCTGAGACACTGTTCATTGCTTGAGCATATATGAGACCTCAGAGCCCACTCCCACAGTGACATACTTTCTCCAGCAAGGTCACACCTCCTAATAGTGCCTCACCCACTTATGTGGGGCCAATTATATTCAAACTGCCATACTGGGTTTCTTTATGTAGCCTTGGCCGTCCTTGAACTCACAGAGATCTTCCTGTCTCTGCCTTCTAAAGAGCTGGAAATAAAAGTGTGAGCCACCACCACCCAGCAAGACCTTGTTTTTTTTTTTGTTTTTTTAATCTTACAATTCAATAAGAGAATAGGATTATAGTAAGAACTGTACAAACAGGCTGGGGCTGTACTCAGATGCTGTAGAATGCTTGCTTAGCATACACAAAGCCCTGAGTTTGATCTCCAGCACCACACAACACCGGGCATGGTGGCATACAAGTTCCAGGCTAGGGCTTCCTGAGACCCTGGGTCCTTCCCTCTACTCACTGCTGAAAAGTTGTGCAGTCACTATGGAAAACAATGGAATGGATTCTTGGAAAGTTAAAGAGAGTGATCAGCTTACCCTAAATCAGAACTGAATACACGAATGTGTGGGGTAATATATCCTACCCCAGTACATACAGTACTCCTGCAACCTTCAAATCCCCAGCACTTTCTACTCTAAGGACTGCTGGAAGTTTTAAACCAACATTCTCAAGGCCTAGATGTGCTTGTCTCTAGGGGATCATGGAACTTGTGATGAATTCAACAGCATGGACACTTAAAAAAATAAACAATATCCTCTCCTTCCATTTCACATGCCCCTCGCCCTTCCTAACACTGGTCCAAATGGGAGCCGCCCTGCCTCAGTGGCAATGGTTTGTCCTCTGCAGTAACAACTTCCCACATCTTGCCAAGGGGTAACCATCCAGGGTGTCTGCAAACCTCTAGGACTTTAAAGGGTGTCACCGTTAATAAATACTACAACACCTTCACTCCCAGACTCACCTACCACACTCTCTCAGTCGAAGAGGATATTTGGATTTCGAAAGAGGATATTCAGGTCCACACTGGGAGCATAACCCGCCTAGCAGTATAGGTTTATACTTTAAAGGAAACTTTTCTCAGATCACAGGATTTTCTAAAGTTTATCACCAAAGAAAGACAGAGAAGGGAAAACACACACAGACACGGACAGACACACACACACACACAGACACATAGACACAGACGCACACGCCCCATTTCTTTTGGATTCGGATTTGCTGATAAGGCAGTAAAACCATTTGCTTGGCTGTTTGAACAGGCTACTGCCCAGTATGGTCTCAAACTCATCCGCTCAAGTTTCCTGCCCTGAGTCTCTCCAGAAGCATGGACTGCAGACAGGTCCAACCCTGTTGTGGGTTGTGCAAACCACTTTATGTAATTAAACACCCCTACAGCATTGCAGTATGTCTGACCCCCACCTTATAAAACACATACTCTTATCTCCCCCACAAGAATAACCTAAAGCCACCCTAGATTATTATAGAGGGCAGCCTCCTAAACTGATGAACAAAGGGGGTGTGAGCTTAACAAATGGGGGGTGTGGGGGGCACAAAACAGAAGAGAATCAATTTACATATAAATAACCTGGCTGACTCATGCTCTGATTTTCAGAGCTGACTAGCAGGAATTCCACAAGGGTACAAATCCTCAGGACAATGGTAAAATCACACGTGCCAGGGAGGAGGGGTCAGGGCCAGGGCCAAAGGGGTGGGTCAGCCAGGCTTCAGAGTCACACCCCTCACCCCTGCCCAGGGCTTCAAAAGCATGAGAAGTGTTTGAAAAGGGATTTTCTGGCCGGATGGCTCAACTCAAAAGACTCTCTCACACAAGTGAAGGAGGCCTGTTGCCTCTCCTTCACCTCCAAGTAAGTACAAGCATACAGACCCACACACGAGGACACACCCCCTCTCTGCTTGGATCTGCAGCCACAGTCTAGTATGAAGCAGACCCTACTCTTTCCAAAGTTGCTTCAGGTGGAGGCATCCCGTTTAAAAAGTTGTAAGGAACTCACCTAAGTACCTTGACCCCAAACCACAAGCTAGGTCTATAGCAGCACCCGGTGCACAAGGTACTAACGGGTACAAGAGGAACCAAGGGTTCTCAATTTATGTGTTGTTTAGAGGACACAGGGTACTTAAAACCATCAGAAAATATAGATTACATTAGGATTCATAACAGTGGCAAAAATGCAATTGAAATAGCACCAAAATAATTTAATGGTTGGGGGTCAACACAACATGAGGAACTGTATTAAAAGATTGCAGCATTAAGAAAGTTGAGGGGCTGGAGAGATGGCTTAGAGGTTAAGAGCACTGGCTGTCCTTCCCGAGGTCCTGAGTTCAATTCCCAGCAACCACATGGTGGTTCACAACTACCAATGATGACATCTGGTACCCTCTTCTGTATACTGTATACATAATAAATAAATAAGTTAAAAAAAAAAAGAAAGAAAGAAAGTTGAGAACTGCTGGTCCAGAATCAACATCCACCTGTCTCTGAGAAAACCCTAGGGGCGATCCATGCAAGGTGTGCATGCTTACCCATGCTCTCACCCACAAACCCACGCAGTCACCCGGAACACTCTTCAGAGCTCAGATATTAAGGCCCGAAGCCTGAAACCAGGAATCTTCTGGATTTGGAACAGAGCCTCTGTATTTTTAACAAGTTCCTCAGGCAAGTCTGCTGCTCACTTAAGTCTAAGAAGCACTCAAAAAGTGTACCGAAGTGCCTCCCAAGATCTGACTCATAGAGAGCATCCCTGGAGGAATTTTGGAGTGCAGATTCTAGGATCCACGAATAACTTGGGTACTTAGGATTCTGAGTGGAAAGTGAGTTGAGAAGAGGGAAGGCAGCCTTATGGTTCTTATCTTTAAAAAGTCCAGGAGTCATTCAGACTTCTAGTTAAGCACAATGTATCATTTCCATCCTACCCTTTGGGCCAAGGTGGCACCCAACAATATTAAGGTTGTGCTCAGGCACTTGGCACCCTGTCCCTGACAGGTTCTTTCTGACTGGACAGGTGGAGCCTGTGAGTGTCCCCCCACCCCGTGGGGGGCCGGGGACAGTCCACCTTAGTTGGCCTTCTTTATTTGATTGTTCTAGTCTCCTGTTTTTGTTTTGTTTTTTTAAAACTTTATTTATTTATTTATTTATTTGTTTGTTTGTTTGTTTATTTGCCTTGGTGTTTGCCTAGAACTGGAACTACAGACAGTTCTTAGCTGCCATGTGGGTGCTGGGAATCGAACCCGGGTCCTCTGGAAGAGCAGACGGTGCTCCTAACCGCTGAGCCATCTCTCCAGCCCCCTCCTTCTGGTTTTAAAAGTTCACGAAAGAAAATGTAAAAAATGGGCTGGAGAGATGGCTCAGAGGTTAAGATCATCTGATACTCTTTAGAGGACCTGGGTTCAGTGCCCACCACCTATGGAGTGGCTCAGGGCAGGCTGCTCCTACAATACCAAAGGATCTCAATGGAAGTTTTTTGTTTCTGTTTATGAAGACAGGGTTTCTCTGCATAGTTCTGACCTGGAACTTGCTCTGAAGATCAGGATGGTCTCGAACTCCGAGATCCACCTGCCTCTGCCTCCCAAGTGCTGGGATTTATTTGTTTCTTTAAACATTTTAGGCTGGGTGTGGTGGTACACACTTTTGATTCCAGTGCAGAGGCAGGTGGATCTCTGTGAGTTTGAGGTCAACCTGGTTTACACAGTGAGTTAGCTGTAAGACAGCCAGGGTTATATAGCTGGATTCCATACTTAAAAAAAAAAAAAAAAAAAAAAAAAAAATACTTTTAGAATCTCTCCAGTCAAAGCTGAACACACACATTCTAACTTTTTGACTGGAGCTCTGCTCTACATGACAAGACATTTCACTGTGGCTGAGCTTTCTTAACAATCACCCTCCTACACAGAACAAAAGCCAAGTATTCTAGATACTTCCATATTTGCTTAGCCAATGCTGTGTCTGTTTCCTCTTTTCTGTGAACTAAGGATGCCAGCACGTATTTCTAAAGAAGAGTAATAGTCTCTCCATCACAATTATCAAAATTAGAAAGTGGCAGTCTGGGATGATACCGTACAGGCCTCGTTCTACCGCCAAAGTCATCAGGCGCCATGGCCCCACATCTACAGTGGGTTGTTAGCACCTTGTACATACAGAAGTCTCAGTGAAGACACGCCTGGTGATAAAGAGTGCTTCCCAAGAATAATGCAGCTGATCACCTGTCACACCTGAACAAAGAGCACCATTCCATCTATGTCACCTCATAATGTCAGCTCACAGGCAGGTTTAAGAATGGCTCTCTGGGCTGGAAGAGAATTAGCTGGGAGGTGTGAGATGGCTTGATTCCAGACTCTGAGACCGAGTGTGACAAGAAACACAGGTGGCATCTCTGCAGAAGCTCTCACCTGACTTGTTTTCTACATAAAAAAAAAAAAAAAAAGTAGGGTGAGAGATGGCTCAGTGGTTAAGAGCACTGGCTGCTCTTCCAGAGGACCCAGGTTCAATTCCAAGCACCCACATGATGGCTCACAACTGTCTGTAATTCCAGTTCCAAGAGATCCATCATCTTCTTCTGGCATCTGTGAGCACTGACTGTATGTGGTGCAGATACACACACAGGCAAAACACATATAAAAATAAGTAAATTTAAAAAAAAAATAAAAAGGAAAATGTGTATGCTATACCATGTGGAGCAGGGCCCTGCACAGCCTCTGTGGGTACTAACATCAACCCTCTCAAATGCAATGTTGGGATGTGACTGAGGCCAGGCTGCAAAGACCCCCAAAACTCTTTACATTTCCAAACACCCCAATCTGCAACAATACACACACCAATGGGCAACCCTGGCCACTTGCTAAGGGTCTTGGCCGGGTGGGTGAGGAAGGCAGGGCTCTGAGAGTCATTGGTCAAGGTCACAGACAGTAGGTGGTAGAGCTGGAATCCAATTCCTGCCTCTCTTGCCCAAGCCCTCCCTAGCTTCTACTGCAGAGCACAGTCCCACTGCAGGAATGGATCTCGTCCTGGGCATTTACACTCTCACAAAGCACTAAACATAAACGTCTTCAATGCACCGTCTATTCTACAGTAGAGAGACATTCCTCTCCCTTTAGTGACACAGGGTCTCATGGAGTCCAGTCCAGCCTCAATCTTACTGTGCAGTTAAGGCTCTCAGGGCCATGTGCAGCTATAAAATGTTTTCAAAAGTGTGTGAGAGAAGAGGTAATAACTGCAGGTACACAGCCTTCAGTTTATGTCTATGTCTGAGTGGCCATCATGGAATTCTTTTTTGCCTGTTTGTTTTTCAAGATGGGTTTCCCTGTGTTGCCCTGGCTATCCTGGAACTCTCTATCTGTAGACCAGGCTGGGCTTGAACTTACAGAGTTCTGCCTGCCTCTGCCTCCCAAGTGCTGAGATCAAAGGTGTGTGCCACCACTGTTAGCATGTAGATGTCATCCTAGCTTACCTCTTGGGCGTGGCAGCGTGATTCCAGCATCATCATGTTACGGCCATGCCCCCAATGCGCAGAACCGCACGCCTTGGGGCATGTCTGCATGGTCACCCTTCCTTAAAAGAGACACTTGGCAGGAATCCCTTTCCTGCCCCCCTCCTTCTCTCTCTCTTCCCTTCCTCCCTTCCCCCACCCGTTCCCTGGATATCCAGTCCCCAATAAACTCAACATGGCTTCCTGGCAGCGTGGCTGCATGTTCCATCCTTCCGCCTGGTTCAATGCCATGGCTTAGCTCATCGTGGAATTCTTAGGGGACTTCAATAGCATCCCTGGCCCTGCCTAAGGAGCTTCCCATGCAGGGAGTCTAAGGGCATCCATCCACACCTGCAAGCACCCTGCACTGGCATTTAACAGTCACCAAAATCCTGGCCAGAGCAATGAGGTGGGGAGCATGGCACAGCACCGAGCGATAAGGACTGCTGCTATAGTGGGCAAAAGAGAGGCTGCTCAGCAGCTGCGGAACTGCAGCCGGAAGTAGAGAATCAAGCCCTGATGCGGATGGGCAGCGGCCTCTCTCAGCAGAGTGCTTCACTGAGTGCCAGCACAGGACTCAGGAGCAAACGAGCCAGGGATCCCACAACATACGACACTGAGGCCAGGCTGGACTATACTACAACAAAACCAAACAACCAAAACAAAACATTGACCAGGGCCTGGTTCATACTAAGATTTTCAAATTGGTAAAAGAGGCTGGATTATTTGGTCAATAGTATGGAAATAACTCGCTATGGAGTTGATAAATATATTTATCTCTATGTAGACCAAATACATTTCAGATGCTGGATTCAGAAAATAAGAAATGAAACCACCCAGCTGGACATGTGACTCGGTGGGTCAGAACTTGCCTAGTCTATACAAGGCCTTAGGTTCAACCCTTAGCACCACAAAAAAAAAGGATACTCATTTCATTTTAACTACGTATAAATGTAGATAAAAAGAGGAACATTAGCTACAAAGACACATATACACTCAAGTAAGTAAATGTGATTAAAAAAACAGTAAAAAAGATGGACAATTAAAGGAACACATTTGATTAATAAACATATAAAAATAAATAAGCTTCAGCAGAAAGCAAAGAAAAACTAAGAGCTGGTTTTGGTCACGGCAGCAATAACCTGAGATTTCTGAGCGAGTGTGGGTATGGACCTAAAAAAAGTCTGTGCTCCCATTCCAACTTATCAGTCTCCGTACTGACAGAACTTTGTCAGAACACAAGCTAGCAATAAATATCATTGGCTTTTACAACTAGCTATATACTTTGTTTCAGTAATTGCAACTCTAAGACTTGTCTAAATAAAAATCCGAGAAGCAGACAAAGGCTGTTTCTCATGTGAGATACTGAGTTAAAATGAAGTGCAGAACAATCAGTCCACCCGGCAAGGTCCTGATAGGAGAGGAGGCCATGCACAGACCTTGACCCACAGCTACGGGAGGATCTCCAAGAGGGACCATTCAACAAAATACAAGCCACAGAAAACCAAAGGGCAGGGCTGGAAACAGCCAGTGGTGAGTGCTCACAAGCAGCCGGGAGCAACCTACCTTCTCTGTGTATCAGCACAGAAAATCCTCTCACCTCTGGCAGCTGAGACTGTTTTACAGCCTGCAAATGGGTATAGGTGTGGCAGTAAAAACCCTTAATTCCAGCTTTGGGAGTGCAGATAAAGGGATCAAGAATTCAAGGCAGGCCTAGTCTGGGAGACCTTATCTCAAGACCCAGGGAAACTAGAGACAAGGAAGTCAGTTTTTTCTGTAGCAAACACCCTTCTTGTTAGCACTTAGGAGGCAGAGGCAGACAGATCTCTACAAGTCCCAAACCAGCCAAAGCTACTTAGTGAGACCCTATCTCAAAAGACCTAAACAAATAAACAAAACAACCATCCCAAGCAGGAACTAGGTGGAAGGCCAGGTACAGATGTTGGGACTGCTTACAGCCTGCGTGTGGCTTCTTCAGATTTAAATAAATCAATGTGTGGTAAGGCCTATATCCAAAGAATAAAGTTAAAAGTTTCAGTTAATGCCTCTGAGAGTGATCAGTGGGCACAGAGCAAAACCAGACTTGGGGGTGGGTGACAGTCTCCTCCAGAGACACCAAGTGAAGTCACGGAACACTAACCCTGGGACGAGGCTCCCCTTGCTTGCTGCGCCCTGGGGAAGGTTTGGATGGGTGAGAAAATTTTTGGCCCATCATTTAAGCAGCTCAGAGGTGAGGGCCTAGCCACACCTCACAGAGCCACGGGTAGTTTGTACCCAGGTCAGCAGTCACAAAGTCCCAGTTTTTAGCCCTGTAATAAACACTGTAATAAAAGGCATGTCGAGATTTAGGTTATCAGAAAAGCTATCAGGAAATGCCATTGGCATGTTTCATCTCTTTCTGAATCCATAAATGTAAGACATGGGCATTCTGCATAGGCTGCGTCAATACTGTGCACTGATGGCTACAGCCGAGAAAAAGGTTGATCCACGGCCAGCAAAAAGCGGCTATGTGAACAGTAAGGAGCACGTCGCTTCTCTGGGCCTCATGCCCCTTCTTTGAAACTAGGAAATAGGAGCATATGATAACAAAGCCACAAGGGTGGCACATGCCTTTAATCCCACCACTCTAGAGGCAGGCAGATCTCTGTGAGTTTGAGGCCAGCCTGGTCTACAGAGCTAGTTCCAGGACAGCCTTACTACACAGAGAAACCCTATCTCGAAGAGGGAAATGGGGGGGGGGCTGTAGTTATCTGCGGTAAATTACATTACTCAAAGACCGGACCTGGACTCTACCCTGTTCACAATCCTCTGCCAATTCAGTCAAGTTCATCAAGGTCATAAATTCCTCCACAGCATCCATGCCGTCACTCTTCCGTCTAGCTAGCCCAGGCTGCCCCAAAGCCCCACTTGCACTGCACAGCATCAATCCCTGTTTCTCTAGGTAGCCAGAAGACAGGCAACTCTCAGACTCCATCAGGTCCTCACTCTGGCCCTTCTGCATCCTCAGGCTCCAGCCGCTGACCTGCTCCTCAACACACCAAATGCAGTCCTGCTTCAGCACCTGCTCTTTCTATGCGCAAAGCTCTGCACTTTTCATGAGGCTGGCCTGTGAACCATTCTACCTCGGGGGACATGTCCCAGCCCTGGCCCCATGGAAGCCCCCTACACCCCCAGCTGCTCCGCTCCCACAGCTTCCTCCCTGCCAGGTGCCTCTCTCCCAGCATCTTCCTTTAATGACTTCCCAGGATTATTCACCTCTGACTTTACCTCATTACTCATTTACTCTTTGTTATCTGTGTCCCTCACCCTGAAAATAAACTCCAGGGGGATGGGCCTTCGCAGGCTCTGTCCCCAGGCCTTGAAACATATGTAAAGCTCAATGAAATATTTATTGAACATGTCAACAATCAAATGGATTTGCATTGCCCTTCACTGCACAGCAAATATGTCCCTCCCACAGGAGCTAACTCTCTGGAAGCCAAGAGGCTCTTGGGTACTGGGCAAGAGAATGTAGCCATATGATTCTAAGTGCGCTATTGCTCTAAAGAATCTGTGACCCAGATAAGGAGGCCAGGGTCAGAACTCCCCCTGACCAGGCTACTGGAAGGAATGGCCTCTGTCTCACTGCTTTTAGTTTTTGTTTTTTTTGCCAGGACTGGAAAGTGTCTTCAGAAGCAACACAGTGCTCAGAAGTCTCTTGGCCCAAGTAGAAAGACTGAAACCTAGCTCTGGGGCAGACCCTCAGCAGACACAGCAAAGTCAAAAAAAAAAAAAAAAACATAATGGTTGGGGCAGCAACTGTGGACAGTCTATAGAGTCATTTCTTCGTGATGCCAAACACCCCGGCCACACCTAGGCAAAGGTGAGGCCTGGGGCAACCACACCTGCCCAGGGGACAGCTGGGACCAATATTGGAGTGTGCAGTATTAAAGTCCATTGAAGATCTAAAGAATGAACATGAAACCCAGAGGAAGATTGGAATCACTGTTCCAGATTGGGCAGATTGGGAACCGGGCTCAGTCTTCATTTCTAGCGTAAGCAAAGGTTCAGAGGGGCCAGGCCCGGGAGGAGGGGGATGAATAATACATGTGGTTTCTCTTTCCAGCAAGATGGAGAGGGCACACTGTAATGTCACAATGCTGGCGGGCCACCAATGACAAAACAGACCTAGGCAACAGTCGCCCATGGCCACTAACAGCGCCAAAGAAAAAAAGACAATGAACTTTCTCCATAGTGCCTATCGGATACAGGCACAACACCACCCAGGAGATGGCCCTGCACTTCCGCCCTGTGTATGTGTGAACATGTGTGCATATGTGAGCGTGTGTGCATGTGTGTGTGTGCCTGACGCATATCAAAAGATCAAGTGTGGTCTCTAAACCCAACTCCTCAAACAAGGAAAACACAGTCTACTCTAGACCTCACTGTATACCAGACAGACGACACCGCTTTTTTCAACAAATAAGCTGCCAGAAAAGCCAGATATGATGGTGTAACCTGTAATCCCGCAGTCAGGAGGCTGAGGCAGGAAAGTCTTGAATTCAAGGTCAGCCAAAACAAGCAAAAACCCAAGGTGTGGGAGGGGGTAGAGGGCCCGGAGGATGAGGGCGCTTACTATCCAAGTATGTGGACCTGAGATCAAAATCTAATGTCCATAGAAAAAGCCAGATAACAGGCTGCATGTGCCTTTAACCCCTGAGAGCTCACTGCTCTAGCCTAGCCCAGACTTCAAGCCTCCAGTTCAAAGAGAGACCCATCTCAAGGAAACATGCAGAGAATAAAAGACACTGGATAGCCTGTCCTTGCTTCCACAAGCACATACACATACCTGCACACTCAGATGCATGCATGCAGCACTCGCTCACACACGCATGCATACATACACACACGCACGCACGCACGCAAATGCACACATACACACATATGCACACATACACACTCACCCCAAGATGGGAAAGGAGAGGAGAGAAACCATGCAAAGGTATGTAAAATTAGAGAGAGCTGAACTGCTGGGTCCTAGTTCAAATAAGCAAGCTCTAGACAGATAGTGAGGAGATCTCAGTCTAGATGATGTAAAAATTTATTTTTAATGATTTAAAAGTCCTGTCTTTAAAGAAGCTTTATCTTTTAGAGACAAACATTGGATTCAGAATAAACAAGATTATAAACTGGCAATGCCAGAACCAGGGGCTTTAAAAGGCACCCAGGAGTGGAGAGATCTTAAGGTTCCCATGATCACTGTTACCATCAGTGTGGACCCCTCCTGCTCAAGAGCCCTGCTAAGGCTCACCTCACTATGGGTAAAACAGGACCTTGCTGGTAGCCACAAAGCCCCACATGCTCTACCCCTCACCTCTCCACACTCACAGCCATCATCCTCCCACTCTGTGGAGATCGGAAGTCTCTCCATCTCACTTCAGGCCCTGGGCACTGCCTCTACCTTATGCCTCAATGCTCTTCCCCTAGCTATCCAGGGTGCTCCTTCACTGCCCTTGTCAACTGGCTGTTCCAGTTTCCAGCACAGTATGCCTAGCTCCATACAATCTCTTTAGCTGTGCTCCTTAGCTCTACCTTGCATGTCCATTACTCTGGCTCTCTTTACAACAGGTCTGCATGGCCGGGGTGGACACTTTCTTTCATTCAGTGTTATCTGAATGAATAGCTCCTTTCTCGGATGCTTAATATTTGTGGAATAAATCCAAGAATAAAGAGAAACAACATATAAAGCTTCCATCCTGCTATCTGGCAAATCCTTTATTTTTAGTAGGGTGTGATGGCATATACCTATAATCCCACCTTTCAGGAGGAGGGCACGGGATCAGGAATTCAAATTCTGTCCCCCTCTGAAATAAACAAGCTTGTTTTTTAGGATGCACCACAAATTACTAAAGTCGTTCAGATTTCTTTTATCTTTTAGAGACAAACATTGGATTCAGAATAAACAAGATTATAAACTGGCAATGCCAGAACCAGGGGCTTTAAAAGGCACCCAGGAGTGGTGCCTTTTAAACAGATTCTTCTGTTTACTTGGTAAGAAAATCTAATCTGTAGCTCAAACTACCGCCATATGAAATAACACTGCATTTCCCAGATCCCCTTTAGTTATATGTGCTCCTAAACTCTGAGTCAGGGCAGGAGAATTTCTGCCTGAAGTTTCCATCAAGTGATTCTAAAACAAGGACAGCAGCCTGGTAGGGCAGGGGCAGGGTCGGACGGACCTCTTAGAACACAGCCCTGGTCTGTATATTGCCAGGCTCCTGTCTCTAAGAGAAGAATCCGTTCCCATTGTACTTATTAGTCCACTGTTGGTTTGTGTTTATCATTCTCTTTACCTGCAGCTGAAATTAATCCTGACATGTGGCAGGTGTGTCAGATACACAGGCACTGAAGAGGGTCCCCAAAGTGACACTGAAGCAGGAGCACCCAGAGACTGTGGGGCTGGGGGAGGGAACAAACAGGAGACAATAACCCAGGACATAAAACTTTCATTAGCTTAAACAGGGACTAGCCCAGGGCTGGCAGGCAGAGTGGATAAAGAAGAACCGATAGCTACCGTGAAGGCTTGGCGTGGTGGCAAAAGCCCAGTGAGGTGTGAAGGCACGATGCGATGGTGCACACCTTTATTACCAATACTCAGGAGGCAGAAGCAGGTGGGTGTCTGGGAGTGAGTTCCAGGACAGCCAGAGCTACATAACAGAGAGACCCTGCCTCAGACAACAACAACAACCATGAAAAAGTGGGAAAGTAAAAGCAGTGTGGAGAAAAAGGAAATGGGGCTGCAGAGATGGCTCAGCGGTTAAGAGCACCGTCTGCTCTTCCAGAGGACCCGGGTTCGATTCCCAGCACCCACATGGCAGCTAACAACTGTCTGTAGTTCCAGTTCCAGGCAAACACCAAGGCAAATAAATAAAATAAATAAATAAAGTTTAAAAAAAGAAAAAGGAAATGAAAATTAGCACAAATTACCCACAGTGAGATTTCATGTCCATTATACTAAGAAAACTCAAAGCTCTAGCCCACCCAATGGGACAAGACACAGGAAAAAAGGAATTCAAAACACTCACATATCTTTGCTGAAACTGTGTAGCAGGCAAAGGTGACTCCATCTAACAAGCCTGGCAATGCCATTCTAGCATATACTACAAACTTCCTGTCTGTGTACACTTAGAAATAAGTGTCAACACAGTCATGGTAACACACGGATAGCAAAAACAACCCTGAAAACCAACAAAATGCCCATTGTCATGGAAATGGCTACAATAAAAACGGCGGATGGGAGAGAAGGCTAGCTCAGCAAAAATGGCGGATGGGAGAGAAGGCTAGCTCAGCGGGTAAGAGGATCTCACACCAAGTCACAGCTCAGTTCAATCCCCAGAACATGGTGGGAAGAGAGACTGACCTCCATCTGTGCACCATAGCATGGATGTGCCCACACACATACATGAACACACGTAAAACAAATGCAATGAATAAAACACATTTAAAAATAACTTAAACAAAAATGCAGTCGATTGGTTAAAAAAAAAAATGCCTACAGCTACATCAGTCTGGATCAATCTTAGAATTATGTTAAGTGAAGAAACATGGCTTAAAAAATACCTACATATGTTTGGGTTTTTTTTTTTTTTTGATTTTTGAGACAGGGTCTCAGGATGTTGCCTCCGGCTCCCAATTACTGAGATTGCAGGCATGCACCACCATGCCCAGCCTCAGGAGGTAACTCTTCCAAAGTATGAAAAATTCAAGACCATGGCTGTCTCTAGAAGGACAGGCAGTTGGTATATGGGAACTGTAATCAGTTCTTGGGTCCACAGTAGATTAACGGCTACCTGTTATTCATGACATCATTTTTGTTTATGTGGTCTGCATTAAAGACTATGGAGTTTTCTATTTTTTTTTTTTTTAAACTGGATACATTTAAGTCTGAGGACATAGGTTAGCAGTGCCTGCCTAGATATGGAGGAAGGCCTTGGGTTCCACAGCCTCAAACTCACAGAGATCTGCCTGCCTCTGCCTCCCGAGTGCTGGGATTAAAGCCACCACTGCCCTAGACACCCAATTTTTAAACAAGGTACTTCTAGATGTAAGCATCGATACGTTACTGTTGGACGCAGCAGTAGAGCAGGAGAAGGGAGGGTGGAATTGTGGGTGGTTTCTGGTTTTTGTTTGTTCTGGTGTCAAGTCCATTTCAGTAAGAAATGTTTCTAAAATAAATAAAGCAATATGGCATGGAATTCAGTTCCTGATCTTGTCGGCCACACAAGAGACTGATTCAACCATGCCGGACATGCAGGCCCTGCTCCTCCATCTGAGGATGGACGCAGTAACAGTAAGCACTCCAGGGGACTCCCATGAAGAAAGTTCTTGTGGCTTCACCCGTGCTACTTCATGACCATCTAACTCAGGATCTAATGAGAGAAGACCTAAGCAATAGGCCAAGACCTGCAGATGACCCAGTCCTCTCCCAGAGGCCTTCACTTTCTTGCTCCTTACAAGTATCCCAGAAAGCCTGGTGTTTGGCTGACCCTAAGAACTCACTGAGTCACTGATAAATGAATGTATGCTGCCTCGGTTTATGTAACCACCTGCGACTGTCTGAACAAACCACTTGTACAGGACCTTACCCCACATTACGTCACTCTTTTCCTTATTAATCCTTTGCTCAGAATAGCAACAGACCCTATAAAACTACATTTCTCAGGCTTCCTTTGCAGCAGAGGGTGCTCATGTCACTAAGTTGTAACTGAAGGGACATGAGTTAGAAGCCAGCCAAGAACTTCAGGAGAGGTTCTGCTTTCTTGTAGCTGCTCCCTTTCCAGCTTTGCTTCTTCCTACAGAAAGGATGCTGGGCCGCAAGGCTGAAGACGGCAAAGCCAGGAAACAGGCTCATGGTGGCGATCAGTGTTCATGGGGAACCCCAACAGGGCACTCTTCTTGTAACTTAATTACCTATCACCGTACTTTCAGGGGTCTGTGCAGATACAATGATTCACTTTCCCAGCAGACGGAAGGAGGAGACACAGAAGCTAGCTCTTGCTCTAAGCCAGAAGATCTAAGAAGCCAAAGAGGCAGAGGCAGTGCCACATGCCTGTGACTTAGGGTAGACACTGAGTTCAAGGTCAGCCAAAGCTAGATAGCAAGACCCTGTCCCCAACAGGTATAAACAAGCAAACAACAAAATAAAAGACTGCTGTCATACAAGTCTGGCTGACCATGGATGCCATGTGGATCACACAGAAAGATGGAGAGTCATCTCAAGGGCCGTTTGAAGAAAAACCACCTAGAACATTGCAGCGCCATGTCCCTCTGACTTACAGCCAGCTGAGCCTCAGCCAGCCAGCCACAGACACACGAGAAACAATACTCTGCTGATATTTCAAGACATTTAGTCTGGGGGGTATCTTATTGGGCAGTAATATCTCATCAGAACATATCAAGTATCACGATAACAAACACGTTCCAAAACTGAACACTGAAGCGTCCCAACAGAAATCTCTTCCATGTTCTGATCGCCAACAACGGCTGTTAATAGAAAAGAACATGACCCCTCCCCTCCTCTCTGATTATGTCATAAGTACCCATTAGGCACAACTAATCTGTATGAAGATGATGTGTCTATTAATCACTTCTGTAATTAAAAAGCATTTAGAGTAGGTGGTTCAGCCCTGGGCCTGTTGAGAACCCTCAGAAAACACATATCCTATCTGCCTATGCTACCACTGCTTCCTCTTCGTTCTCAAAGGCCTGCAGAGCTGAAGTTAAAGTAGCTAAGCGGGTCTGGCACCTGTGAGCTCATTAAAGAAGGCCATCAATTACAAAAAGAATTCTGGAGAAAAAAATCAGAAACAAAAAGAAAGCACATCAGTAACATTTAGCTAAATAAATGATGGTACACCCACCACAATGTGTCATGAAACATTAAAAAATTGCATTAGGAGTGGGCACATGGCTCAGTGGTGGAACTCTTACTTAGAATCCCTCAGTGACAGCTGGGTGTGACTCAGTGGCAGAGCCCCTGCCTAGAATCCCCCAATGAGGGGCTGGGGTGTGGCTCAGTGGTAGAGCCCCTGCCTAGAATCCCCCAGTGAGGGCCTGGGGTGTGGCTCAGTGGTAGAAAACATGTTAGGATGAAAATAATTTTTTTCAGATTTTTATTTAATATATATGAGTCTTTTGCCTGCATATATGTATGTGTACCAAGTGTGTGCTTGGTGCCCACAGAGGCTAGAAGGCATGATCCCTTGAAGTTAAGGATGGTTGTGAGCCATAATGTGGCTGCTGGGAACCAAAGCCAGGTCCTCTGCAAGATCAGCTAGTGCTCTTAACCAACCATCTCTCCAGCCCCATTTTTTTTTTTTAAGAAAAGCAATTTGGGGGGCTGGAGAGATGGCTCAGCGGTTAAGAGCACCATCTGCTCTTCCAGAGGACCTGGGTTCAATTCCCAGCACCCACATGGCAGCTAACAACTGTCTGTAGTTCCAGTTCCAGGCAAACACCAAGGCAAATAAATAAATAAATAAAGTTTAAAAAAAAAAAAAAAGAAAAGCAAATTGGAGGAATATTGGAGGATTCAGAAATACTTCCATATAATACTGCTGTGTGTAAAAGGCAAACAAGGACTGTATTATCTCTAACAATAATACTGTTCCCTGTAGCATTATATGACCATGAAGAAAACACCCATAGTTTTGGAAAGTACCTACAGTACTTACTACAGCAGCAGTGAGGGTGTATAAGAACTAGTGTGGAAGGATCCTGACATGCAGGTAGGTAAGGAGGAAGAGGAGCCTAGCAGAAAAGGGAGGCCAGACTGCAAACACTCAGAGAGAACCTGAAGTCAGCTCATGAATACCTACCACCCCCACTGCCTTCCCAAGTCTCTTGCACAGTAGATGTCACCTGAGCTCTCTTTACTTTCTCACTTACACAGATGCTCTCAATTAGCACCATCTTCCAGAAAAGACAACTGAGGCCCAAGTTCAAGCAGTGCTGAGACTCCAGCATTATGAGAAATGGCTTTTCCTTGACAGATCCCCAAATGATGCTCCTTGGAGTTCAAGGAACATGACTTGTTGCCACACCATCCCCCACAATGCCACAGGCTCTGGAGGGTAAGGGCACACGACTGTCAGAGCCACACTGGGCCCATGAGGAGCCTCAAAACCTCGTGCTGCTGGGAAAAACCAGAGAGGGCCACTGCCCTTGCTTCCTGGAGAGCCCTGGGGAAGCCTGCCTGGGATATTTTTGCAGCATCGATGGCTGCTACCCTGAGCCAGGATCAGAGAATGTGTCAGTTATGACACAGTCCGACTCCTCGAACTCACTGTTTAATTAAAACCTGCTCAGCGCAAAGCAGGAGTTATTGCCTATTAAAGCAGAGAGAATGATAAACCGTGGCTGGCCTGTTCGCTCTTATTTCCCCTGCCACAGAAACCTGGAGACGCGCCACCTTTCCACATACAAAGCAGATATGTACGTGGGGTCTTCCACAAATCCTTTCTTACTGAAATTACCCAGCATTCTCTAACTCACAGCTCCCCTGTCATGTCATGTGCCCAAAATGCCCAGATGAGCCACTGCTGGGTTTTGAGGCTGTAAGCCTGAGGGGCTGAGGGCCAGGAAGCCAGCAGCCTGAGGTTACAGACAGACTCCAAGAATGGCTGTATGACCACAGAGAGGCAGGTGCATAGGCCACTCCAACCACTGCCGTGGTCTCCGGAAAATGCTGGCACTCTAGCAAACCCCAAGTGAGTGCAGCTAGACACCTACCCTCTGCCGACGAGGCACCTAGTAGCATAAATTCATTCATAACAAAAACGTAAGCTGCACCTATCACATGCCACTGTTCTACAAGGATCCAGGGCCTGTGCTCCCATGAAGTCAACAGTTGGGAAGCAGGTGGAAGTAAAACCCAGTGCAGGAGGGGGCTCCGGGGTGACTGCGTGGTGTTGTGTAATAAAGAGGAAAGGGAAAGGGACTGGAGAGATGGCTCAGCGGTTAAGAGCACCGTCTGCTCTTCCAGAGGACCCGGGTTCGATTCCCAGCACCCACATGGCAGCTCACAACTGTCTGTAGTTCCAGTTCCAGGCAAACACCAAGGCAAATAAATAAATAAATAAATAAATAATGTTTAAAAAAAAAAAAAAAGAGGAAAGGGAACATCTGAGCAGAGTCTGGAGGAGGGAGGTGGCTTTGGAGGCAGGTGGACAGGCCACCCCGACTACATCCACAGAGCAAAGCCAGGGAGAGGCTAGGACAGGGAAGAGGAAGCCCCTCCCCCGCAGGCTGGAGTTTCCCAGGTGACAGAGGCACAAGGCAGGAGGAGCTGGGACACTTTGCAATGACAGCTTAGTGATAATGCTGCCAGTTCCTGTTTCCTGAAAGGGGAAACTGAGGCCCAGGGAGGGAGACTACAAAGCATGTAGATGTCAGGCTGGGTGCCCACAACCCCTGTCAACAAAACCTACACACAACAGGGGCTCAGCTGAAGTCACCTACTCTTCCCCTGGGAGCATGGCCTCCATTTTCTTCTCACTTCCTTAACTCCCAGCATGCTCTCTCCTCAGTGTTACGAACAGAAAGGTAAACATTTCATGGAGGGGACGGCAGAAAGGAAAAAAAAACAAACAAAGCAAAAAAACCCAGAGTCTCATGCCCACAAAGAAGAAACACATTATTAACTTCCTCTAGAAAGTTAGGAAACATTGCTCACCTACCAGGCGTCCTGGAGAACACAGCCCTGGTCACAATGCCAGCAGGTGGCTACTAGGTTGGTCCCAGGTATGGCTCCTGTCCCTGGATTTTCCTAGGCAAAAGCCAGCTGACCCTGCTCACTCTGCCGACCTGGGGTGGTGCCTCCTCTGGCGTTGTGGGTGTCTGGAATGCGGAAATGGGAACCAGCCATGCCAGCTTCTAACAGCGACTTAGACTTATTCCGAGGCCTCGAAGCCACGCCAGCTACTGGAGTTTCCCAGAGATGGCTGCTCTCTGCACACAGGCACATTCCCAAAGAGACTGTTTTGCCAATATTCCCTTTGGGGAAGGGAAATAAAAGGATCCCTTACTCATCAGACACGTGGTCCTGGGTCTGAATGAGTTTGGGAGAAAGCTAGAAGGTAACAAAGCTTGTCTGTTACCTCCCATTCAGGAACAGGCCACCTGCTCAGTGCAGAGCCAGGGCTGGATCAGTGCTACAGCATCCCCTGCCCTGAGCCCAGCAGCTTCATTCACAGCCTTCCCATCCACAGGTGGGCCCCTCGCCTCTGCAAACCCGTGCAAGCTGCAGAGGCTGGAGGCTTAATGATTAAACCTTGTGGAGAGACTCTTACAGTCAGCTTTGAGAGCACAACTCTGGTAGAGTGTGGCTCTAAACACTGCAATTTCTTCAGAGCCTCTGACATCAGGACTACCAGCCTGCATGGTTCACAGACAGTGATGAACAGTAGTCACATAGCAAGTGGTGATCCCAAGCAGTGCAGTTCAGAGGTTCCAGCTTTTGGCCATGGTGCTAATCTGCCCTTGTAAAGTGCCCTGTCTACCTTGGGACAGAAACAGCACTCAGGGGCTGGAGAGATGGCTCAGCGGTTAAGAACACCATCTGCTCTTCCAGAGGACCCGGGTTCGATTCCCAGCACCCACATGGCAGCTAACAACTGTCTGTAGTTCCAGTTCCAGGCAAACACCAAGGCTAATAAATAAATAATAAAAATAAATAAAGTTTTTTTTAAAAAAAAAAAAAAGAAAGAAAGAAACAGCACTCAAAGAGGTCAAAGCTCTGGCCCATCAAAATGCTCAATAACAAACGGGGCCCAACAGTGTAGGACTACAATCCTTGGAAGAAGGAGGTGGGGGTTCAAGGTCATCTGCAGCTACATGTTGAGTTCAAGACCAACCTAAGCTATGTGAGACTATCTCAAAAAAACAAAACAAGCCAGCCCAAACAGTTCAATAGCTCAGTTGTGTTACCACAAGCTGCTCACACCTGAGTCTTCAAAATGGAAAACACCTGGTTCACACTTACGGGGCTTAACCTCTAGCCGTCTGGTGGAGAGACAGAAACACTATTGCCAGGTATGACTATACCTGCTGTCATTCCGGCATTTGGGAGACAGAGGCAAGAGATACTGTTGCGAATTCAAGCCCAGACTGGCCTCCAAAGTTAGACCCTGTCTGGGAAAGCCAAAATTAAAATGTGAGGCTCTTACCACTTTCTTCATCAAATAAACAAATTAGCATGTGTCTTCTGAACTAGATACTGCAGGAAACAAGAACTATGCTGCTCTTAGCTGCAGGGGCCTTGCAGTCACCTCAGAATAAACTGGCAAAAACAGCAACAAAAAACAAACAAAAAACTCCAAAACCCTGCAACAAACAGATCCACATGCACTGGGCACTGGCTGTGAATCAGGCAGTGAGGCATGCTGAGCACTTCACATGATTTCACAAACCTCAATCCCCACAACTGAGCATGGATTCTTCCCAGCTCCACCTTACAGACATGGAACCAGACATGTAGGGCCATGTGGCTTGCCCAAGATCAATAAGGGGCCAAGAAGGACCCAGGAGTTGCTCACAGTCTATGCCACATTCTTCAATCCTGCAGCAGCCTCTCAGGGCAAGCACTGTCCACTGTCCACAGGTAGGCAGTCATAGGAAAATTCCGTCCATAAGAGGAATATCGCTTTCAGAGATGGTTGGGGATGGGGACATCTCAGAGCCCGCAATCTTGAGCTGGTCACTGGAATCAGCACCTGACTTGTATCCTCTCTTCTCGTCCACTCACCAGCCCTCCAGGTCCTCAGGGATGAGCCACTGTGAGAAGCACCTTGTTCAGGAGTAGGGGGAAAGAGGAGCCCCAGAGGGGTCTGGGCAGAGTGAGCTCACTCACCTCCAGTGTTGCTGCCCACCTTGAGTGTCCCTAAATTTCCAGACACAATGTTTAGTAGCCAACACCATTAAGGGTTCCTAGGTTACGGGGACTATGCAGAGGTTTTCAAGGGTGGACATGGTTAAAGAGCCCAGAGCTAAGTCACTGAGGTCATTACAAATCTCGTTAAGTGCTACAAGAAAGGAAAATGCGCTCTAATCTCCTACCATTTCAACAGCCAGGCAATCACACTGATGTCTGTTTCTAAGCAGTACTAGCATTTTATCCCTCCAGCCAAAGAAGTGAATCCTGATTGGCCCTGGCCTCTGATCTGTCCAGACAGGGTTTTGTGTCAGGTCATTGGTCACAATGCCACCCAAGAGACCTAAGAGGGTTCAGGAGGCGGAGCATAAATGAAAGGTTTCTTCACTCTTAAAGAGACATAACAGAAAGAGGTGTCAATTGCTGCTGGATAGGGCCCTTCCAGGGTGTGCCAACTGGAAGATAGACGGCTATCTTGTGGCCACACAGGAAGCCTGAGGTTATGAGAGGTACACAGCCGATGGCAGAGTGCCGCAAAGGAGCAGGCCTGGGTCCTTACACTCTGAAGAGATACTGTCAGCCATTGTACTGAGGCCTATGGGCTTCTTTGTTATATAAATCCTATTTCCAGCCAGTTTCATTGGGACAGATCAATGAATCTCAAGATGTGATTCCTGAAACCAGGGCTCACAGCTTCTAGGGAACTGTTGGAAGTGCAAATGTTCACACTGGACAAGCCCAGCTGTCTGTCTGTCTGTCTGTGATTCTGCAGGCTTGAGAATCCTGCAGAAACACACAAGGCTGAAAAACTATTGACCAGCATTTTTCAGTCCTTTGACCCCAAGCAAGTTATTTAAAATTCTATAAACAGGGAGTAACTGGATTTAGCTGAAGGGGTTGATGGGAGGTGTGGCAGAAGTAAGTCACTGCATGGGAAGTGCCCCGGACCATATCCAGTACATGTTAGACACCAAACTCTGCTATTTGCTCTGCTGCTCTTCCATTGTTACCATCAGCAGCCAAAGGCTCACCACTGAGGTCACCTACCTCTTTTATATTTATTTATCCTACCCCCAGGAACCAGTCCTGTGTTTTGGGGCTCCACATGGATACTTATCTTTCTGGCTGGCATAAGGGTGAGACAAACAAGATCCACACCGTGGATCCCAGGCCTCTTCCCATAGCCTCCACCACTGCAGCCCCAGCACATACCATGGGCACCCTAATCTCAGGCACCAAGATGCAGAAGGCTGAACACTGACCTGCCAGGTCCAGCAGGAGAGAACTCTAGTCAGGTGCTGCACACAGGAGCTAGCTTTGGAGCCATAGCTGGTCAGGGGTTCTTACTGCAGGGTGTTATAGCACTGAGGTCAATGTCAGAGAAGAACAAGACAGACATAGGTCTGTCACCAGCCCTTAGGGTGAGAAGGAGTAACCAAAGGCCCTCTGCTTCAGAAGGAAGCTATTGGACCAAACTGTATAAAACTCAATGTCAAACCATTCTTGATCCACAAATAGGCAGTTGTTTATGGCCCAGCCAAGTACAAGTCAGGAAACTGGACCAATAGTGTCTCTGAAGAAGAGACCCGAATGTCTGAGTTTTTCCTTTTGGCTCTATGCTATTGTGGCTACTACTTAAATTTTAATACAATTTAGCAATCAGCCCTGCAATGTCCTCAGTGTTGACACTCAGATTGCTTTTGTTATTTTGGAGAAAAGGGAAGAACAGCTTCCACACTACAGAAAAGACAGACAACCTTGCCACTTCCACATTCATGTCCCTCACGCCCCCCTAAACCGCTCTGCCTCACTCATGCCCAGGGGGTGTTCCCCAATCTTACCTCCCCTCAGGACCTTTGCACTTCCCCAATACACACTCCCTCACCTCCTCCAGAGCTGTCCTTGATAGTTCTGCTAAAACGTTACACTGTCTGCTCCAAGACTTCCTATTTCCTCACCTTAGTATAGACTTATATAACAGCACACAGCTTATTTGTTTGCCTTGTTTTCTTTTTTTTTATAGTATGTGTCCACGAATGTGGGATTCAATGGAGCAACCTGCAAGGGTTCTCTCCCTCCTGCTATCTGGGCTCTGGGGATCAGAATCAGGCTTGGCCCCAAAGCCATCTCCTCTGAGCCATCTCACTGGCCCTTCTGTCTTTGTGTTTCTTTGAGATAGGTTTCAGGTAGTCTAGGCTGGCCTCAGACTCACTACATAGCTGAAGCTGGCCTTGAATCCAGAACATCCTGCCTCAATTACCGAAACCAGGCTGCCTTTAATCCCAGCCCTTGGGCGGCAGAGGCAGGCAGATCTCTGTGAACCTGGTCTACATAGTAAATTCCAAGACAGCCAGGGCTATGTAGTGTAGCCAGGTTTAAACACAAATCACTGGCAACTGATAAGGAAGGACATATTTTATTTAGGGGGTTCTGAGGGCAGACTCACTGATACAAGAGATTAAGCAGTTGTGTGGTTCCTGCAAGGCTAGACTAGTCCATGCTGCTGAAGCTCCGCAGGTCAGGTCCTCCATCCAAGTGAACAGGAAGCAGAAAGAGTTCTGCCTAAGCGCACCCCGATCTTCAGCTACCCTTCAACCATGTCCCTAATTCTGTAGCCTCACTGGTCATAGGTGAATCCCAGATCTATGCTGGCTAAGAAGCTACCCCTCAAGGTCAAGGTAATGGTTTGCAGTTATAATGTAGAGAGACCCTTTCTCAAAAATCCAAAACAAAAACAAGCAAACAAAAAAACAAATCTGGGGGCTGGGAGATGACTCAGTGAAGAAAGGCACTGGCTATCAGATCTGGATGTGAGTTTGATTCCTAGGTCACTCGTGGTATAAAGAAAGAACTGACCTCCACATGTGCACCACAGCACATGCACCTCCCCACCCTCATACAAATGTAAAAAGTTTTAGAAAAAACTAAAAGCTGAACATTATGGTACCTGTTTGTAGACACAGCCCTTGGAAACACAGGCAGAGGATTAGAAGGCATTTGAGGTCAGCCTTGACTATACTGTGAGTTCAAGGTCAGCCTGGGCTACATGAAACCCTGTACTTAACCAGAAGTAGGGCTTTGGAGATGGTTCAATAGATAAAGCACTTGGTTCTCAAGCACAAGGGCTTCAGTTCCAGCCCCAGGTCCCACTTAAAAAAATAAACTTCTGCAACCCTAGGAGAGGCAGACACACTGATCCCTGGAGCGAATGGCCATCCAACCCAGCCTACTTGTGGATTCCTGGCCAGTGAGACCCTGCAGGGGGTGGATACTGAGGAATGAGAGCCGCAGTGTGCGCATACATACCTGCACATACAAATACACACACAGGAATATTAAATACCAAAGGCATGGTGCCAGCATTTGGTATTTAATATTCCTGTGTGTGTATTTGTACCCTCAGCTACAACATGTGTAGGTCCACACTGAGAAACACACACATTTACACACGTGCCCCAAGCTGGTCACCCCTGGAGATGGAGCTCCCAACAAGTGCCATCGAAAGGAACACACGGACAAAGAGGAACCTATGGCGCTGTAGCTTTCCATGGTTCCCTTCCCAGAAATGTGTAGCCTGCTCTAGAACAAGGTTAGAGAAAGAGAACCCTCACTTAGAACAAAGCGGGCTGGCTCTCCGGTCGCCATCTACCACTTCCCTAAGGCCCCCAGGGAACAAAGGGGACAGCAGAAACTCCCGTGTCCCCCATCAGGATCCTCTGCCTGATGCTTCTGTGAAGGGATTTCATCCTAGGCTGGGAAGTTCCACCACCAGAGAGCTAATGCTACAGGAGATGCCACCTGGAGTGCCTGCGGAGCACAAGCTGGTTGAGGAGTAATTCTCAGTAGTATCAGGAACCCAAGCAATGTCACAAGCTGCTCTTCTCCTTCTCTGGTCAAAAACCGGAACTAAAGGGACATTTCCAGTGCTACCTTCAACCCAAGGCTGGCTTCTGGTTCCTTCAGGAGCCACAAAGCCCTGCAGACCCAAGGCTGGGTGTCAGAGGAGCCGTCCCAGCTGTCTGGAGAGGATCCAGGGAGAAACTGAGGTCTCCTGTTCAAACAAGTGGGTCTCTGGGAAAACTGTGGGCGGAGCCTCAGTCAGGTACTGGAAGCAATCAGGAAAGAAGGGCCTCAGGAGGATCCTGCCACCATGGGCTCAACAGAAATGGGAAGCCTGTGGCTGGCTGTGGGAGCCTGCTTCACCAGACACCCCCTACCAAGCCCCCAGCCAAGTACTGACTTTTGTATAATGAAGAATGGGGGGGTGCGGCAAATAACTTTATTATATAAGTGGATTGAGCAGAGGCAGGGAATTCCCCAAACATACACTTGAGCCTGAAACACACAAATGCTGAGTGAAATCTCTTGCATTTGGTTCTAACTTTTTTTGACGAGACACTTCAAACACACAAAGGTAAAGGGAAGCTATAATAAGCCCTCGACACCCAGCTGCAACTGTTTCCAACTCATGGCCAACTCTTGTTTCATCTCTTACCCCACACGACTGTCCGCCTCCACCATCCAAGCACTGTGAGGCACACGCTGGGCATCCCAAGAGACCATTCACAGGAATTTCGGGATGTACATCCCAAAAGGGCTCAGCCATGTAAGAGACCATGATCGGATCTGAAAAACTGAAAACTTCTCCTAGCTACTACCAAATATTCAGATCACTTTTGATATTTTAAAGGAAATGGAGGAACAGGCCCTAGGATTAGAGAAATCCCAGGCCCAGAGCGGGTAGTCAAGCTCATGGCCCAAAAGGATGTAGGAGCTACTGCAAGTGCTCCCCAGGGTGAAGAGGTGGGACAGGAAGCCTGCCCATCTGTCCCTTCATGGACAGACACAGACTCTGGAAGAGTTACTAACTTTGTGACTCAAGCATCTCTGGGCCCCAGTTTCCCCATAAAAGAGACGGAAGTAGCAACAGCACCATCCCATGAAGTAGACCAAGAACCAAAGGAGCTCGTACCCACAAAATCCTCACAGCAGTGCCTCCTCATATGGTCAATTCGTATAATTTACCCACCAGGCCTTGTCAAGAGTAGGAGGTGAGTGCCAATCATCACCTTGGCAACATAACAAACTTGGAATCCACCTGCTCTGCTGAGCTAAGGGGTGCACATCCATCTTGCTCGTTCTTAGGTCTCAAGTACTCATATATCTAGAAAGGAGCTCAGGCTGGACTAGAGAAGGCTATTTAGTACTTAGATAAAAGCCAGAATTCTTCAGAAACTTGTGAAACCGGTTCCCATCGGCCAAAAGAAGTCATTTCCCTTACCTCCAGCAGAAGGGCGGGCTGCCTGTGGACCTATTAGCATAGCTAAGCCCAGGCTGGCCTTAAGCTTCCCTCAGTATCACCTGTTACCCATTTCAAATCCTCGGCCCTTCTCACCCCCAGCTACCAATTGTCCTTATAATAGCACAGTGCATCCATCTGCACACTTTTCTCAATATCCAAACTCTCTTTCAGTCTTGCTATCATGTCCCATTGTCCCAGGACCTACTCCTCCACTCTTTTATCTCTTGCTTGCTTGGCAGCTTATCTTGTGAGTTTCTCTATCTCTGCCTGTCTCCCACTTCCGTGCCCTGCCCATGTTTGCTCTGCTTTCTTTTTTCTCTGCTCTGGACTCTTCCAAAAAGCTATGCCTCTGATATCCAAACTAGAGCATCTTTGACAGTAGCATCTCATACCGTAGATCCTTTGCTGTGTGAGTGAGGTACTAAATACAGTTGGCAATACTTTGGTATCAAACAGCTTGGAAGAGAAATGCTGTATCTACTTCCCCCACTGTCCTTCCCATCATAAAAAAAGGCCTGCAATGAAGAGTATTAATCTATAGGGATTTCTCTCTGTCCCCTCCCCCCCCTAATCTAGGCTGGCCTCAAACTCACAGAGATCTGCCTGCCTCTGCCTCCCGAATGCTGGGATTAAAAGCATGTACCACCAGCACCCAGCTTCAGTGATCTCATTTGCAAAACAAGTTCAATGAAGTTAATGACGTCATTGGACTCCTGGTGGGATTAACAGAGACTTGGCATCGAGTCCCTGCCGTGAAAACGTTAGCAACTACCATTATTATTACTTTACAACTGTGAAGTAGCTTGAACATGAGCGTAGAGAACACAGACACTGATATTGCTCCTGTGACGAGCCCTTTCCACCTCCTGACTCTGCATTTGCCTTCCCTCCGCCGGGAACTCCCCGGGCACCCCCCTCCCCATCTTGCCCATTTAGACCTTAGCTCACATGACTTTCCCTCCCTGGCCTGGGAGGCCTTCCTGATCATCCAGTAATCACCCCTCCCTACTCCCATCCCTCCCCACCAGCCACCCTAACCTTTCTTTACCCTGTTATTTCCCCCGACATACTTAAAAGTAGCAAGAACAGGTTTGTTTTTTAAGTTCTAATCAGGAAAAAGAAATTCCTTGAAGTTATATGGTTTGCTCTGTCTCTTTGGGTAGTCTGCAAGCCCCATGTGAGAGCAAGGATCTCATGGGAGGAGGTGTGGTGAAGCACTTGGGAGGAGGAAGAGGAGGATTGAGAGCCCAAGGCCAGCCTGGGCTATACTGCAAGACTTGGTTTCAAAACACAAACAGAACAGAACAGATCTTGTGTGTCTCATTTACGGTCTAATCCTCCCATGCCTAGAAGAAATCCTGGCACATGGAAGATGTCCAGTAATGTAGTACCACAAATTTGGGCTGCAATAAATGAGACCCAGAGCCAAATATTGGGGGAAGGCTGAAATATCAGAGAGAGGAAGCACCACAGTCAATTCTCACCCAGCTGTCTTGAAACTTCCTCAGCCTTGCTGAGGTCCTTTCTCCCAGTCGCTTCTGTGTCTGCCTGGTTTTTACAAGCCCTTATATACCCCATCCCTTCCAGATTAGGATTAAAGGCATGTAGCCTTGAACTCACAGAAACAGAAGTTCTGTCTCTGGAATTATGGGATAAAGGATGTTGGTCACCACTCCCGGCTTTCCCTGTGCTGGGATTAAAGGTGTGTGTGATCGGCTCAGCTGTTTATCCTTGTATTCAAGGATCAAGGATTTCCTGATTTGTCTGCCTAGGATTTGACTATGTGCTCTCTGATATCCCAGAATTTATTAAATATTTAACACATATCCCCACCGACAAATTGGTCAACTTTATAAAACAAGAACAGTGGCTCCTAGCCCAGGGCTAACAGCAGCCCAGCAGGCCAGTATCTTCCAAACATTTCATTGAATCCCCACAAATCACCGAGGCAGAGATGTCTATGATAAACATTTCATCTATGAAGGAAAAAGCTCAACAAAAACCTTTTATTAGTGGTGTTATGAGATTTGAACCCAGAGCCGTCATCTTTCAAGTATTTCCTATCTCTCGCTAATGTGAGGAAGGGTGTTCTCTACTGGTGCCCCACCCTGAGTCCCCACCCCGACACTGCACAGGCTCACATCTTCCTTTTCTGAGCATATCTTCTCTTCATCCCAAGCACCCAAGTAGCCTTAGAGCCCAACATCTCTAAGCTGGTTCCTACTTTATAACTTTTCCGAATTTTTTTCTAGCATTTCTAGCATTGTAAAGATAGCTCCTCTTACAACACAGATTCTCTCTCCAAAACTGCCCCATAAGGAGGGTGCTGGTAACATTCTGATGTTCAGATCCAGACACTGAAGCCCAGAAGAACAAACAAATGCCTTACCCAAGGGATTCCAGCTAAGACAGAATAGTATCAGAATTTGAATCTAGGCCATATGGCTCCAAACTTCATGTCTTCAGACACTATGCTATACTACCTGGGTCTGAGGTAGCGTGTCTGCTGAGGTAAAAGAATTTTCTGGCCATAATGGCAATGTTATCAGTGGAATAGTGCAAGGTTTCTCCGTCTTCAAGAACGTGGGTACAGTCGTTAAATAAGTCAAATCTGTATGTAAAAACTTGAAGGGATTGTCCAATTGCCATTGAGAAAGCCAAGTTACAAATATGTGTAGCTTGCACCAGGCAGGATGGCAAGCACTGCAGTCCCCACACTCAGAAGGCAGAGGCAGGGGGATCAGGAATTGAAGACCAACCCACTACATAGCAAGTATAAGCCAGCTAGGCCATATAAGACCATGTTTTACACAAATATATATATATACATCGATATATATATATGTATATATATATATATATATATCGATCCCTACTCTCCCTTTTTATAGGAAAGGGTAGGGAAGGAAGAAGGAGAAAACAAGAGATATAAACATATATGGATAGATGTGAGTGTTCACACACACACACAAATGCAAGGAAGCATATAATCAAATTGCCACGGCCAAGGGCATCTCCATTTTGTTCACTCTGGCAGCTCCAAAACCCGAGGCTAGATGCTAATTACTCTCAGTTTAAATGAGTGGTTCTTCCAGAGGAAGTGGAACTGTGCAGTGGAAGGTGGTATTCTTGTTCTTCTTCTGTACTTCCACGGGGTCTGGCATGTTCCAGTGAGCTTATCTGGCTCCAACACTCTGGTTTTGGAGACAGGAGCATCTCATATAACACAGGCTAGCCTTGGTTCTCCTGGTTGTCTCTGCTTCTAAGTGCTAGGATTATAGGTGTATGTCACCACGCTCAGTTTGCATAAATTCAATCCCATTCTCCCAAAACACTCACTAAGTCCATGTCTTAGAACAATCAAAAAATAAAAAAATAAAAAAATAGAAACAATGTAGAGGTTGGTCTGGTAGCTTCCCTCTTGTTCAAACAGCAGAAAACAAAAACTAAACAAAACAATGTTGCTTTCTTTTATTAAAATGTAAGTACGTTTAACTTAGCTTTTGCAAGTCATTAAGTCCAAGCTTGAAATCACAGGCAAATATATTTTACAGCTGAAAAAGGAACCAATCTCTGCACATTCTACATTCCATTTTTGATTTCCCAACTAACAACTACAACATCTGAAAACCGGCCTCATGCTTAACTCTGAGCCCATTCTACCCACAAGGTTCAACAAACATTTGCTATTGTCACTACAAGGGAGATAACCCAGGATCTTTTTAAGTTGATGCCTTAGTTCTGCAGATTAAAAACACAAAAAGCAAGCAAATAGCCTCAGATACAATTGCCATAATAAATTCCTCAAATAAAATCACAAGGACAAGTTTCTGCTACAGATTAAACCTCACAGAGACCCAGGAAGCGCCTTCCCAGCCTCTCTCCCCTGTGTGGTGTATGTGTGTTGCCTTCCTACACCGGATATTCTCATGCACTGACAGAGGACAGTTTTTCAGAAAGAAATGATCAACTCAGCTTGTCTTTGGCAGGTTAAAAACCACAGAAATGAGTTGCCTGAAGCCCAGGCCTTCCCAACACATCTATAGTCACCGTAGTTTGTCCAAATCCACAGTGTCTCCTCTGGAGCACATGGCTGTGCATGCCACACATGCGTACCTATCCATGTTCATTCTCGATGACTTAAAAGAAATGACTGGACCTTGTTAGAAAAGTCTACCCCCCAGTGGGGATATAGCTTGGGGTAGAGCATTTGAATGCAGAAAAGCCTACTCTCATAGCTATGGTGATGCACACCTGTAACACCTGTACTTGGAGACAGAAGGATTGGGCGTTCAAAGTTATCCTTAGCAACATGGTGAACTTAAGGGCAGCCTGGGCTACTGTCTCAAAACAAATAGAAAAGACTACCTTCATAACCAGCTTGGGCCCAGTGAAGTGATGTTTCTGTAACAGGGCAGCTACGTCCTTCTTCCAATCAATGGGAAGGCTGTGACAGATGAGCAATTTCTGAGTTACTGGCTTGGGCAACTGGGCCAAGGTTGGCCAGTTTGCCATGATGGTGACTACTAGACCAAGGAGGAGAAAGAGCTCAGATTGCACACCCCCAAGAACATCCATCAGGGGACACCAAGGAAGCCCCAGTACATGCTTAACATGCACAAAGCCCTCGATTCCATCCTCAGTACCAACTACTAATAATAAACACAGAACTGGTGTGAATGTACTGACTTGGAGGAGGAAGTGTGCAAGAAATGTCCATAGCAAGTCTCTTCTCAGGTCCTTAAACGGAAACATGTTCCACACTTTAACCTTTGCTGAGTAAACTTTAAGGACCTGGAACACTAACCTTGCACTCTGCCCTGTAAGTACAAACAGAAGCAGAAAAAGCTTACTGCAGAAAAAGAGAGGTACATTCATCAAGTGCTTGGGCTCCCGGAATTGGAACAATTCTGGCATAGAAGTCCTATGACTACCATTTCACAGATGGGACACTGAGGCTGGGAGCAAACGTGTGGGGGAGCTCAGGGCTGTCATGCCACAGCTCACAGTTAGGCAGTCTCTGGGCCAGATGGAGAACATTGAAGAACAATCATAATACATAATAGCTGCCACTCAGTGAGGGATGGCTCAGCCTAGTGTTCAGCAAATCCTCACAACCTTACCAGGGCAATACTGCTATTGTTCTATTTTCACGAATGAGGGGCCTAAGTCTGCAGCAGGGAAAGCCAACTGGACCAGTGTTGAATCTGGCCCACTGGGCAGACCAATGCTACAATCAGGATCCTACTCACAGAGGGTCTCCAAGTTACCCAGAAACGCTGCATAAATGATAGCATTTACAGACTGCTATGGGCCAGCTGCTGTGCTAAGCGCTTTTCACAGGGTGTTCTCATACATCTTCAAAACAGCTCTACGAGGTGGCTTCCACTGAAATCTCCATTTTATATTTAGGCATGGGAAGAGAAACTAAGGCACAGAGGGGTGAAGTTAGTTGCCCAAGGTCACACAGCTAGCTGGTGCATGGCAAAACCTAAATTTGAACACAAATCTCTCTGCTTCACAAATCGCTTATCAAAATGATCGCAGTTACCAGCAGCTCCCCTGCATTGAGTGTTAACTGTGGACCACGCACATGGTCAACTAATTGGCATCCAATGCAATCTACAGCACCTTCACCTCGTTTCTCCAGGAGCTAAACAATAACGCAAACCAGTAATAAGTATCTTCAATGTAAAATGTCTTATTCACCAGATCTCAACATCTCCAAAGAATTTCCAGCAAAAGACATTCTCGCTCCCCGTTTTACCGAAGGCAAAAATGAGGTTCGGCGCGGTTTTCCCAGACCGCAGCTCCAGAGTGGCAGAGCTGGGACGTGCACCCACGGCTCCCGGACTCCAAGGCTCTTCCCCACAGTGCCGGATTGCACGTCTGCAAAGTTGAGCCATGCGGGCATGAGTCCCGCCGGGTACGGAGGGCGTGAGTCCCGGCGCTGCCGCCCCCCACAACCGATGCCCACACCCGGCCGTCTGCCTTGGTCACCCGCCTGCGCTGACCCTCGGAGTCCGAGCAGCCACCAATTCCCCACCACCCTGGCGCGAGACTGCTCCTGCACCCGGAGCCACCTACCTAGCCGTCCCGGCTGCACGCCCCGCGGGCTCCTCGATCGCCGCGTCCAGCACCGCGCGGCTCGCCAGAGACGCCGCCAGCTCCAGTGGCCCGAGTGACTTCCAGGCTGCCCACTTCCAAGCCGCTTCGCGCGGGGCCTCGTGGGAACTGTAGTTTCTCCCCGAGAAACAGCGCGCTGGAGAGAGCTTGGAGCGCACGGACTGCCGGGAGTCGTAGGCGTACCGCCGCAACGCCTTCTGGGAATCGTAGTCTACAAGACGCTTCGGTGCGGCTCCGGTCCCCGGAGGACTTCCGCAGCCCCGAGGGGCGTGAAGCAGGGAGGCGTGTCTTGTACGGTCTCCAGCCGGAGAGCCTCGCTCATCACCCTGCTCGACCGGTTTCTCCTTTCTCCCTGCCGCGTCCGCCTTCTTCCTCTGTGCAGGGGAACCTTCGTCGTTCCCTTTCCACAAGGCGGGAGTCGATTACCCGGAGCCTGCGAGCCTGGGGAGGGACGTGCAAACCGGAGCTGTGCAATAGACTCCCGTTTGCGCCGCGGGACGGTGGCGGCGCGCCCTCGCGCACGCGCGATCTCCGGCGGACTGGGGCCTGGATGGATGCGGGTCCCCCTCGGGGGTGGGGGGTCGAGGGAGGAGGACTTTTTCCCACCCCACCCCCTTTTTTTTTGGAACGCGTGCGCGTGCCCAGTTGTGCACACGCGCTCGCTCTGGTCGCCCCGGTCAATCCGCTTGGTGCGGGGCTGCGGGACTAACCGTTCTGTCGGTGGGGGTCTTCCTTCATCGTTTCATCGTAGCTTCCCCGGTTCCCCTCCAGCTCTGTTCGTCTGTACGGGAGCCCCCCGGGTGCTGCCAGGCTCGCCGTCCCTTGTCGGGGAGTCCTTTTGCAGGTAACAGGCGCGGCTCTTGCTGGAAGGAGGCAGACACACCTACCCTCCCGCCCCTGCGGATTCCGCCGAGCCAGAACGTTGAGGACACGGCTCTGTGTGTTCCTCTCTCCCTGCCTGGCGGCTCCAGACCTGTCCCCGAGACAGGAGACAGAATCCCGACCCGCAGAGGCTACCTAGCAGGCTTTTTCTCTTCCATTCATTCAGTACTGACACAGACTGAGGATAACTAGTGCCCGTTGAGTGCCTGCGACCTGGGAAATGTCCAGATGTAATCCACTCACTGAAATTAGCGGAGATTCGACCTTAAAAAACAAAACAAAAAACAAAAAAACAGCAAAACGGTATTACCACTCTCACTCCATAAGGGTTTCTGAGGCAATTAACTAGAATTGAACAGCCCCCTAAGCTCCATGCACACACTTTCTGCTTGAGTCTTGTTTCATTATTATAAGAAGAGCATATGTCTTCTTATTGGGACAAAGCATAAGGGGACCATTCAGTTTCCCATTCATTCAGCAGAAATGATTTGTAAATTTAGCCAAGTCATTGTGTTCTCAAGCAGTAATACCTACCAGAAATAGCTACATATACTATTTTACTTTAATTTTTGAGAATGGGTCTTACCATGTAAACTGGTCTGTAACTTTCGATGTAGACTAAGCTGGCATTGAACTCACAAAGATTGTTTGCCTTTGCCTCCAGGTGTTGGGCATGCACTATTATAACTGACCAATTTTAATTTTTTCCATGAAAACCAGGCTTTTAATTCCAGCATTCACAGGAGAGTTACTGTACAGTGAGTTCTGGGCCATCCTGGGCTACAGAATTAGAAGGGGGGGAATAAAGGGGAGAGGATATAAAAACTCCTGAAGCCTACCGCTCCCTGAGACCCTATAGACAGATAATGGTTGCTGGAGTAGAGGCATTTTCTCCAGTGGCCAATGGTAAGTTGTTCATACCCATGTAAATAAACCTTCAACCTTACTCTTGTAAGTAATACTAACTAAACCTACTGATTCACATAAGTAGATAAATAAATTTTACGTAGAAAATTAGGATAAACTTTAATAATGAGCTTTGATACATTAAAATGTTATTTGATTATAAATATGTTTGCTGTTTCAGTTTTACAATTAAAAATATGAGACACTAAGAAAGTCATTTGTGGCATGGATTATTGTAACAAAAGGTTGGAGACTTCCCAATGTCTCTGTGAACAAGCGGAATAACAGTGGTAGAGGGTCTAATTTCAGCGATTGGGGAGTGGAGGCAGGGGAAATCAGGAATTCCTTGACTACGTTGCAAGGTCCAGGCTACCCTAGGCTACATAAAACACACACATGACCGATGTCCATTAGTGGGAATCTGAGTAAATGATGGGTCATATATATATACCCTGCATCTGGCAACTGTTGCAAAATGAAGTATAGCTCTATATTAACATGAGCTAATCTCTAGATACAATGAGAATATATTATACTGTATAAAGCACGTATGCAGAAAATGTATATTATACTTCTATATGTACAGGACACCTTTAGGAAGATACAGACAGGACATAATCAGGTGGCCTTTGTGACTAGGAAACAGGACAGGTGACCAAATGTGAAACAGAGACTTTCTTTTGTTTATACGGCCCTTAGAATTGCAGTATTTTTTCCATATTCATCTTAAAAAGTTAACTAGGGAAAATAATAGCTAAGTCATAGTACCATCCTAAGAAATAAATAGGGCTCAGAGGTTAAAGGCATATATATTCTTTCAGAGGACCAGTTGTTTCCTGAAGCCCTGGTGAGCAGTTTACAACTCAAGTTCCAGGGCATCCGACACCCTCTTATGGCCTCTCAGAGCACCTGCATCTGTATGCACATGCCTCCACCACCACATAGGCATATACATAATTTTTATTTTGGTTGTGAGCCTAGCCTTTAATGGCTGAGCCATCCCTCCAGCCCACACATAATTTTTAAAAAATAAAATTAAAACATTATTAGTAAAATGCCTGTTTTAGTTACTACTGTTAGCTCTCATTGTTCAGAGTATACCCATTTTAGTACTTAGTGGCTTTGTAAGTGCTAGGCACTATTATAAGATAATTCTCCTATCCCCTGGAAGCTAGCCCACTGTATTAATATGTATTTGTTTGCCATAATGAAAGTTAAGTGCATTCTAACCCTTTGAATCTGCCTGTGGTCCAAGAGTAGTACTCGAAGACCCTTGGGCAAACAACATCACTAATGCTATTCAAAGAACAAAGTCAGCTAAGGTGGCCTCTCTAGTCTTGCAGTCAACTATTTACGCCCTTCTGCTCCCACCTGGACCCCTACACTCTTGTCCCCAAATGTGAAACCTGCTTGGAAGACAAGGCCTTTTCATTCATTCAGGGATCTCTCTCGAAGTATAAAACACATGTCACTCCCTTTTTGGGTGGTCACTTCTTGTTATATATACACATAGTACTTTTTTGACATCCTTCTTAAAATAGAATCACAAAAGTCAAGCATGATAGCCAGTTCCTCAAGAGATTGAAGCAGGAAGACCATTTAAATCCAAAATTTAAGACTAGCCTGAGCACACATGCTCAAATGCATATGAATGTACACACACCACCAAGGACACTATGGATAGTAATGGTGGAATTTAAGTTTGTTTTTTTTTGTTTTTTTAAAAAAACAACTTTATTTATTTACTTATTTATTTGCCTTGGTGTTTGCCTGGAACTGGAACTACAGACAGTTGTTAGCTGCCATGTGGGTGCTGGGAATTGAACCCGGGTCCTCTGGAAGAGCAGATGGTGCTCTTAACCGCTGAGCCATCTCTCCAGCCCCGGAATTTAAGTTTGAAATAAAGGCTGCAGAAAAAAATTAGTAACTCCAACTGTCCCATTGTTAACCAATTTTGTAACTATTTGTTGACTTCTTTCCCGCTAAACTGAGTCAATGAAGCAAGAATTAGACCATGAAGCCAGAGTGCCCAGAGGGAGGCCAGAGGCACGCAGTGTGATGGAGTACAGTGCCCCCTGCAGTCAGTTCTGAAATGACACCTTTTTCTTAGATACTGTATAATGGGTCCACAAGACTTGAGTTTTTCCCCATAGACAGGAGGAAATAGCATATTTTAGTCCCAAATAATGTCTCATAAATACTGATTACAGACTGAGTGTTACCAATAAATCATTTTTAAGTTATCACGTTGTTCATCAATACCATTGGAACCAATCCCTCCAGAATTCATTCCAGGCTTGTTTTTAGGCATTAGTCCTGTGATTAGGGATGGAGTTGGGAAGGATTTAGGAAAGAGGTTTCCTCTGGGTTACGTGATGAATGAGTTCAAGGTAGGAGTGACAGAAAAACACAAACTACCCCACCCCAAGCCCAGCAATGATTCTCCAAAGGGTTCCCACTGTGCACTCTGCACAGGGTGGTGTAAAGAAGTGGGGGCTCGGGGCTGGAGAGATGGCTCAGCGGTTAAGGGCACCATCTGCTCTTCCAGAGGACCTGGGTTCGATTCCCAGCACCCACATGGCAGCTAACAACTGTCTGTAGTTCCAGTTCCAGGCAAACACCAAGGCAAATAAATAAAGAAAAAAAAAAGACTTAAAAAAAAAAAGAAGTGGGGGCTCAATGGGTATATTCAGAACAATGAGAGCTAGCAGTAATGCCTACAAATTTGTCATGGTTTTCAGAACTTAAGGAGGACCCAGTGGGGCACATTGTAGGTGTGGAGCTGGCCCACAGGCTGTCCACTGGTATGCAGGATCTGAAGCAGATCATACCAGCTCCTCCAAGGTGGCCAGAGGGGAATGAAATGGAAGACAGTGTGGAAATGCTATAGAGCACCAAGATACTGAGGCCCAATACTCGTCCCCAGTAACTGATCTTCCCTTACCCACTCTACATTTACATTTTGTCTGCTGCTTCCTCTCAGATTCAGACTAGTCTCTGGGCAAACACAGGACCTCAGCTTAGCCATATTGGGAATTTTTCTGGCCATTCTGGCTGAACTCTAACAGCTTCTAATGTTCCTCTACTTTAGTGTGCAAGACATCAGCAAGAGAGCTTGTTAAAAGCCAAGTTATCATTGGGTCTTATATAGGAATATACAATGCAGTAAGGGCTGGGGTTTGATGTCAAAATATTTGTCCTTCCTTTTTCCTGCTCCCTCTCTTTTTCTTGGGGGAGGAGGCATTTGAGACAGAGTCTTTCTACACAGTCCTGTTTGTGGACTCACTATGTAGATCAGGCTGGCCTCGAACTCACAGAGGTCTGCCTGCCTCTGTCTCCAGAGTGCTGGGATTATAGGTGTATGCCAATGGCTAAAGAGGCTAGTACTACTATACAGTCCAACAAGTTCCTAAAATACTGCTTTGGGAATCACTTCTGTGACGGAAGCGGTTCTTCATCTGGCAGTCACTTGGCTTTCACTGCCCCCTGCTGGCCAGACTCTAAACTCAGGGTCATGGTTCTAGAGCAACAGAAAGTAGGAAGTAGGGAATGGGAAAAAAGGAAAGAAGGGGAGGAGAGGAAGGAGGGAATTAAAGAGGAAAGAAATAGATGCTCAAGACGATCTAGAGCCAGTTGTGACCATCTGCTGCTTCAGGCTATACTTATAAGGACTTTCTCAGAAAATCCATCTGATCTTTCCAACAGTCGTGCAGAGCAGGCAAGATTGGCATTTTCCGTTTTACAAAGGAGAAAAAGCAGGTTAGGGATGTTGCTCCATGGCAGAGTATCCTCGTAGCATGCAGGAAACCCCAGGTTCCACCCCATGACATTGCATTAACCAGGCATGATGGCGAATGCTTATTACCTCAACACTTGGGAGGTGGGGGCAAGGGGGTCAGGAAGGTGAAGTTATCTTCTGCTATATGGGAAGTTCAAAGCCAGTAGAGGATGCGTGAAGCCATCACCCAACAAAGTAAAGCAAAACTCAAACCAAGGAGTCCATGGTTCTTGCCTTCTGGCTCCTAGCTCCTAGAAAAGCAACCCATGAATGCATCCTTCTTTTGGATACCCACAGGTTTGCAAGCAACAGCCCTGAAGAGGACCAGGGGAGAGATCAAAGGATGAATTCCTCCAGGCTCATTCTCAAATGGAATAAGTTTATGCACTCTGTGAATGAAGCCATTCAAAAAGGCAAGGTAAGGCATGCGATTTTAGAACATTAACATATGGGGGCTGGATAGATGGCTCAGAGGTTAAGAGCACTGACTGTTCTTCCAGAGGACCTGAGTTCAATCCCCAGCAACCACATGGAGGTTCACAACCACTATGATGATATCTGGTGCCCTCTTCTGTATACTGTATCCATAATAAATAAATAAATACATATTAAAAAAGACCATTAACATATTATTAGTTGACCTCTATCTACCGTATGGTAATGGGCACTTCAAAAAGAGCCACACATGGTCCGTGAAAATGAGAAAACAAGGCAGACCCCTTAGACAGTTGTTGCCTTAATAGAAAGGGGAGCCACCAGTTTCCAAATAACTCCACAGACATAACAATAGTGGGATATAATGATGGTGTGTTGTTGTTTTTGCTTTTAGGGGGCCAACCACCCAGCTCCCAAATAAATCATACACAGAGGCTTATTCTTTTTAAAAAATATTTATTTTTATTTTATGTGAATTGGTGTTTTGCCTGCATGTATAACTGTGTAAGGGTGTCAGATCTTGGAATTACAGACAGTTGTTAGCTGCCATGTGGATGCTGGGACGCGAACTCAGGTCCTCTGGAAGAACAGTCAGTGCTCTTAGCTGCTGAGCCATCTCTCCAGCCCAAGAAACACATCTTTACATCATTAAACAAATCATAAACAGAAGTAACACACCTTAAAATAATATTCTACAACAATAGCCTTGTCAGAACCACCTTGTATCCCCAGTGCTGGGATCAAAGGCATGCATCACACTTCCTGGCTTTTCGGTTTGTCTTAGAGATTTATTTTTACTGCATGTAATATGTTTTGCCTGCATGTACCTGCAGTACACATGGAGGGCAGAAGAAAGCATTGGATTCCTTGGAACTGGAGTTCTCGGCCATTATGTGCTACAGTGGTGCTGGGAACCAGAACTAGGCTCTCTGCAAGAGCAACCAGGGCACTTAACTGTTAAGCCATCTCTCTGCACCCTTATTGTACAGTTTTGATCTTTAATAATTTTAAAGTATGTAGACTTTTGGAGCACCCTGTTACATCATATCACTCTAGGGTCATATACTTGTTTGAATAATCTGTTAAATGTCTTGTCCTTTCTGATCCACGTACCTTTTTGATGTGAAGATGTTAGAGATAGATATGGCTAAATATACCTTCAGAAGGACATAGCTCTCTCCTGTGCATACACCATATAACTTGATCATCTAGAGCCTGTACATGTATGGTTCCATTGTGTGTTGGGGATTTCTTACATGCCTGTTAAGTGTATCATATGCAATGCCTATGTGAATGTAACAGGAGTTGGGGGAGAGGGGCATGCATTCTAGTTTGCTTCCTGTTGCTGCGATAAAACATTCCCAAAGAAAAGCTGGGAAGGATGGGTTATTTCATCTCGTAGGGTATCACCAAGAGGAGGGGCCCAAGGTCGGCAGCTGAAGCAGAGACCAATGGAGGAATACTGTTTCCTCCCTCCCTCCCTCTGATAACCTTTTCACACAACCTGCCTGCCTAGGAATGTTCTCCCAGGGAGCTGGGCCCTAAGACATCAATTAGTAACCAAGAGGATGCCCCGTAGACATCCTACAGGCAAACTGACTAAGAGAGGGCTTCCCCTGAATATCTCTTTTTCCAGGCATGTAGTTGACAACCAAGAGTAACTATCACAGAGTCATTTAGGGAAATGCTGCAACCTTAATTTTTATGTTGTTTCTGTTTTTTCAAACCAAGGTTTATCTGAGTAACTGGGGATGTCCTGGAATTCACTCTGTAGACAGGGCTGGCCTTGAACTCATAGGGATCTCTGCCTCCCAAGTGCTAGGATTAAAGGCACACCACCAACAACACCTGGCTCTCTCTCTCCTCTCTCTCTCCTCTCTCCTCTCTCTCTCTCTCTCTAACAATATGGTGGTGCCTGAGCATCGGATCTTGCCCATATCTCCCCAGACACCCTCATTGGAAGCAAAGAATGAAGCAGTTGTGTTGAGTGACCGGTCCCAGATGCTGTTCACAGAATCTCGTTCTCCTCAGCTGATGCCGATCATATGCCATTACTTCACTGACGCCCACTTCTTTGCCTCCCTCTCCTGGGTGACGACCTATACAAGAGAAACACTGGTAAGATGGCGTTTCCCCCTTCTCAGCTCCTCCAAGGGCCATGCTCTTATATCTCTTGAATGAATAGACCTGAATTCAGGTTTTCCCTTCATACTTTGTCCATTAGCATCTTTCACTTGGTGTAGACTTCATGATTTTCCCAAAGTAAGCTGAAGTTAACGAAAGGATTCAAGGCTCCCTTCCTCCACCCTTTTTCCAACTCTCTAGAAGGTAAAAATTACTCTAGCCTCTGGCACCTCCTTAGCAAAACAGACAGAGAGGGAAACCTGATGTGATGCCACATACCCATCATCCCTGCACTCAGTAGCCTGGGATGTTCCTTTCACATCAAGAGAAGCATGAGTTCATGAGTCTGTAGTCTGGACTACAAAGCAAGATCCTGTCAAAAATAAACAAATAAATAGGGGGAGGAGGAGGAGGAGGAGGAGGAGAAGGAGGTGGTCTACCTGGTTCATACAGTGAATTCTGAGTTAGCCAGGGCTACATAGGGAGGGCTGTCAAGAAGAAAAAAGAAGGCGGGCAGTGGCCTTTAATCCTAGCACTGGTGAGGCAGAGGCAGGGGATCTCTGTGAGCTCAGCTTAGTCCACAGAGTGAGTTCCAAGACTGTTAGTTCGACATTGAGAAATCCTGTCTTGAACGAAAAGGAGGAGGGGGGAGGGAAAGGGGGGGGGGAAGAGGGGAAGGGCGAGGCTGGCTTAGCTAAATGTCTGGCTCTTTTCCCCTCCGCTCGCTGTCTTATTGTCTTGCAGGCTGTTGTGTGGATGAAGAATAAAACTGATGACATGGTTGAAAAGAGAACGTTCCCAATGACGGAAGTACTGCCACCCATCCAGTCAATAGTGCACACAGGTTCCTTTCATCTCATTGTGACCTACTGTGGTGACATGATTCTGAGGCTCTTTGGGGACCATTTTAGGGCATTTAAACCCCTGTGTACTGTCCCGTGCCGCTTCGACATCAGCTGTCTCTGCTTTGATCCAGAAACAAAGATGCTCCTGTCTGGCGTTGCTGGGGGAGTGGTCACCTGGACCATTGAACAGAGTGGCAAGGGTCTCGAAATGGTATACATGTTTCCCATTCCTGGTGACGAGAAGGTCCAGAAAATCATTCTGAAGGGTCCCAACGGTGGCCTCGTCGCCCTGTGTGAAACGGTGCTAAGAATCCTTGATCGCCGGGGCTACGGTCAACTGGGAGAGGTGCAGAGGTTCACAAGCACGACCAGTGGTTCTCCCTTTACCTCCTGTCTCATTAACCTCGACTCCAACCTTATGTATGCCGGGAACAAGGCTGGGGAAGTGCATGTGTGGAACCTCAGTAGGAGCCTGCCCCTCCACAGCTTCCAGGCTCATCCGTCCCTAGTGGTGTGCATACACAACCGGCTAGAGGCACACACCCTGTTAACGGCTGGCAAGGAAGGGGTAATCAAGGAGTGGAATCTTACCTCGGGGACCCTGCTCCGGAGGCTTGAACTTGGGGAGGTGCTCTGCAGCCTCGAATTCATCGACGGCAATACTTTCTTCTGCCAGACGACTCATAGTTTTTCCCTGCGCCGACTGCCCTGCTTCTACAAGCTCTTCAACATTTGTGGTTCTGCTCCCCGTCAGTTACGGCGGGTCCACTGCAAAGACAACTGCTTCCGGATCCTGTGCACCACTGAGGATGGCCTGGTGCGCTTCGTGTCTCCTGTAACGGGGGATCTCTTGATTATCACCTGGCCTTTCTCAATCCTTGACCGGGCTGTGGATTGGGCCTACGATCCGGGGAAAGAGGAGCTTGTAGTAGCAACAGGCACTGCAGAGGTACTGGTGTTTGACACAAGCCGCAGCCCTTGCCCAGTCAAGTATCTCTTGTGCACCTCACCGGATGCTCAGGACTTTGTCCAGTGCCTGGCTTATGGGAATTTCCACCTGGGGCGGGGCCTGGAAGGACTGATATTCTCTGGGCATCAGAGCGGTACTGTAAGAGTGCTTTCTCAGCACAGCTGTGCCAGAATCGAGAAGGTGATGCACTTTGGGGCCGTGCTGGCTCTGTCGGCACTCTACGGAGGGATTTTGAGCAGCCGAGGAAACTCTTTGCTTTGTTCCTATGGGATAGATGACTATATACAACTGTCAGAAGCTGTGCTTGCTGGGACCAGATTGCAACTGCGGTCCCTGGCTAGCATTCTCAGCAGCTGTCACCTCAAGCATTTGGTCCTTTTACCACAAGCCGTAGGTGCCATCACAGACACCAACTGCCTGCGGCTCTGGAAGTTCCATGATTTTCTGTCCTGTGGGTCGAACCAAGGCACCCGATTCATAGAGACCTTGCCTCTGCACCAGTGTACCATTACCTCCTTTGATGTTTGCCTGCCTTTGAGTCTCTTTGTCACCGGTGGTTCTGATGGCTCCGTCCGGGTCTGGGACTTCCATGGTAGACTTATAGCCATGCTGGACTCGTCACTGCACTTTGGTGCACTGTGCTTTGCAAACGACCGGGCTGACCTGCTTGTGACTTTCAACCAGAGTATTTATCTGGTGTCCTGCTTAGAGTTGCTCCCCACATCTATGCTCTCTCGCCTCGCCCTTATGAGCATAACAGATGACCTGGAGGAATCCCCCAGACCTTTCTTACCAAGCTTCTTCTTCTCCTTTGAGACCATATTTGTGCCTAAGTATAGCTACCAGGATCAACGGAGACAGGACCTAGAAGGCCTGGCAAGTCTTGTCAATAAGCGGGCCATTGCCTTTGACCATAATGTGCCACATGTCATAGAAGAGGAGGATGATGGGAGCACTGTGTTACTGAATGCTTTCCAGTATGGTTCTTTAGGAGAAACTGTCTCACCTAAGATTAGGAAGCGACCTCAAGGTAATTATGTGGCTCCTCCTAAGTTACAAATGACTGCCTGGGATGGACTCAATCCCTATCAGATTCTACGATGCTACTTTGGTCAAGGGAAGAAATGGCTTCTTGCTCCTGATTGCTATATCCCTAACTCGGTGGTCCGTGCCCGTCTCTGGCCAGAGGGCAGCCCGATATTCCTCCAGTGCAGTCTGCACTCCCCTCAGCGAGATCTGGACTGGGATAAGAAGCAGCCTTTCTTCTTCTGGCACAGTAGGATAAGAGCTGCGAGCCAACCAGGACACGGTTTAGAGAAGGAAGATGAAAGCTTCCTAGAAATGAGATTAACTAAGGATATCACTTACAGTGTCCTTACAGATGCAGCAAACCGCAGCTGGCTAGGGAAAAAGATGAGCGAATTAGCCATCTGTAGCCTGATTGAGGCAATCCTCAACATCATGACCCATGCCAACCCACTGAAATATCAGTGCTGTATCGGTGCGTTAGGACAGATCTTCGCCGCTTACCAGGTGACCCCAGCCCTGCGCTCTGAGACAGCACACCGTCTGCTAGACGACACAACCCATTCCAACCCACTTATCCGAGAACTAGCCTGGGAAGGGCTGAAGCGTCTGGGGATGATTACTCATCTCTTTGCCTTACCCCTGGCCCAGGGGTTAATGGACAAGGACCCAAGAGTGAGAAATAAAGCCCTACTCCTGATGCCTGAGACTGGAGTCCATTCCAAGGGCTCACTCTTAAACCTCATTCAGAAACCAGACATTTTCCGGGATTTGCAGTGAGTTGCTTGTGCTAATTCTTTGCCGTCACTACCTTCCCCCGCCCCCGTGTTCCCTTCTCTTTCTTTGCTAGCTCTCATCTCTGATCGCCATCGCTTGCTATGGGTCTTTTTTCTCTTTCTACCCGCTTCAATTCCTAGACCAGCTCGGATGACCTCAGCGGCCCAGCTTTCGCTTCCAAACGGCCCCTAACTTCTCCAGCTTCCCAGCCTCCGTCTTGTCCTCTCCATCTGCAGCTCCCCCTGCAGTGCACCCTCATTGCTGTCTTGGCTCCCTAGACATCTTTTTTTCTAACCCCAGCTTCTGGGGTTGGAGAGATGGCTCAGCGGTTAAGAGCACCGGCTGCTCTTCCAGAGGACCCGGGTTCGATTCCCAGCACCCACATGGCAGCTCACAACTGTCTAATTTCACCTTCTGTATTGGACACTGTCCTTCTTCGCCCCTCTGCCAAGCCTCGGCTTGCTCCGCAGCAGTTAGCTCTTCCTCTTCCCTAACTCGTGCCTGATTCAACACAGTCTGTTCTCTTCCACAGGCAAGAGATGATTGGGGAGGAGTCCCTAGACCATCTTCTGGGGATGCGGCCCGCAGACATCCAAATCCTCATTACTCAAGTAGAACAGAGATTGAATGAGAACCTGACAATGTCCAAAGGAGACAAAAAGCTCGATTTTACTTTAGATCTCCCAGGGTCTTTTGTACCTAGTAAGGTCTCTTCCTTGCTACATGTCACAGCTCCTGAGGAATCCGAGGTCAAGCCCAGCAAAAGCCAAAGACGGGTCCGGACAGCTGTTAAAAAGCATGGTATGTATGAGGCAATTGGGTCCCTAAGAGAAAGGCTAGGTAGGACTAGAGAGGGTCCTAAGATACAGGGAGACAGATGGAAAGATTGAGCCAGAAGAGTGAATTCTCCTGGGAAAGACTGCTCAGATTGCAACGGCCTGAAGGTACAACACCTACCAAGGAGGATGCCTCTTCCTTCCTGCCTACCTGCCTGCCTTCCCCTCCCTCTCGGCCTGCCTTCTTTCTTTCTTTCTTTCTTTTTAAACTTTTTTGTTTATTTATTTATTTGCCTTGGTGTTTGCCTGGAACTGGAACTACAGACAGTTGTTAGCTGCCATGTGGGTGCTGGGAATCGAACCCGGGTCCTCTGGAAGAGCAGATGGTGCTCTTAACCACTGAGCCATCCCTCCAGCCCCCTCTTTCTTTCTTTCTCTCTCTCTCTCTCTCTCTCTCTCTCTCTCTTTCTTTCTTTCATTCTAAGGCAGGCCCCAGCCTTCTCGGTGCCCTTCAGTTAAGAGTTTCATTTACCTGTCATGCCATCCTCACTTCCATATCTTGATTCTTCCCACAGCTCGGAAATTGTTGCGAGGTCTCAGAAAAGCCAAAGAAGCAGCTAAGCAGCGGAAACAAGAGGAGGTGAGCGATGCGGGCGAGGCGGAAATGGCTGGGGATCTCACCACCAGGTCCTCAGCCGAGAGCCTAAAGAGCCCCAGAGACGTTGAAACCTCAGAGAAAGATACCATAAAGGATCACATTTCTGTGGCCATGAAATTGAAGAAAAAGCAGAAATTCCCGGAAAAGAAAGTCAAGAAAATTCTGAAAGTCATCAAACCGAAGAAAAAGGAAGTTGAGGTTGAAGTTGTACTTGTAGGTGAGGAAACCTTGCCTCCTGTAGCAGAACCTCCACCACCAAGGAGAAGGCCAAAAACCATGCGGGGCATTTCGGGGAGGCCCGGTAGGACTGTCACTGAAGACACTGAATGGCGGGATGATCTCTGTCGGCTCATGAACCTGAGGATAGCCAGTTCCCAGGCTCAGATGCAGAGCGATCTAAGCGCTGAGCTGTTGGCTACTGCTAGGAAGGTACTGACCGACAGGCACCCCAGCTGGGAGCTCTTTTTGGAGATGTGCCCACTGGTGGAGGAGGAAAAGAGAGGTGTGGTTAAGGACAGGGGATGGGAAGGAGCCCCACAAGAGGAAAAACCCCATCTTGTTCCCGGAGAAGCAGTTCCAGAAGATGCGGGACTCGCTGCTGAGGAAGAGATGTCAGAGGCAGAAGAAGAAGCGCTGGAGAAGAAATGGGAAGCAAAGTGGGAGGAAGAGGAGGAAGAGGGGGAAGCAGTGACTCCTAAAAGGCGCAGAAAAAAAGAAGTTGCTTTCTTAGAACCAGGAGAGGTCGGCAAAGGGAAGGGCAAAGGGAAGAAAGAGGGGAAGAAAGCCAGAAAGATAAGTAAGCAGGAGAAAATGAAGGAAGCTCTCGAAGAGAAGACAGTCTCCACGGAGGACTTGACTGTGATTCCAAGTTCAGAAGAAATGGCTAAAATTGAAGAGGAAGTGATTGAGCCAGAAGAAAAACCAATGTGGGATGAGAGAAAGCTGTCTTGGCAGGAATGGAAGAAGTCTTGGGATGAATGGAATCGAGTCCAGAGTCAAAGGGCGATAACTTGGGAGGAATGGAAGAAAGAATGGGACAAGAAGCATTTTGAAGAACGGGAGAGAGTCTGGGCTAAAGGAGAGGTACCTCTGCCGAGCGAGGAGGTGAAGGCGGAAGAGGAGGAGGAGAAGAAGCTGTCATGGGATGAATGGAAGCACGCCTGGGAAAATATCATATCGAAGACCAAAGTGGAGATGGAACTGGATGTGAGGGAACCACTGTTGGAAGAATGGGAGAGAGAGTCTGAGGAAGATGAGGAAGAGCCTCTCACAGAAGAGTCAAAAGAGATGGAAGAGGCTCGGACCGAAGCCAGGACGCAGTGGAAACAAGCCCTAGCCGAGAGACAGCAAGCCAGAGAGCGGACCGTGCTAGCCAGTGAGGAGGAGAGACTAGCACAGGAAGAGAAAAGGCTGGCCCAGGCGGAGAGAAAACTGGCCCATGAATACGTGAAGAAGATTCCCATGGGTGAAAAACTGGCCCGCGTAGAGATAACCCTCGGTGAGAGACAGGAACAGATAGCCCGCGAAGAGGAATTTCTAAGCCAACAAGCAGAGCAACTAGCCCAGAAAAAAAGAAAACTGGCCAGAAAGTTGGAGAAACTGGCTCATGAAAAAGAAAAAATCACAAAGAAAATAGCGAAAGTGGCTGAGGTAAACGCAGTGCTGACCCAGAAAATGGAAGCCATTACCCAAAAGGAGCTGAATCTGGGCTCACAGGAAAAGGAGCTGAAAGAGGAAATGAAGAACCTGGAATTGGAAATGAGGGAGCTAGATTGGAAAGAAGACGAACTGAACGAGGAAGCAGAAAAGCTGGCTGAGAAAAGGGAGACGCTGCAGAGGGAGGACAAGATACTGGCCTGGCAAGAGGAGACTCTGTCCTCGGCAGAGAAAGCCCTGGCCCTAGAGGAAGAGATGTTCATGGAAGAAGAGAGAAAACTGGCCCAGAAGAAAGACAGAACACCCGAGGAGGAGCAGAGACTGCTGGAGAAGAGGAATAAAATAAAGGAGAAGAAAGGGGCGCTGGCCCAGGAGAAGGAGAGGCTGATCCAGAAAAAGAAAGAACTTGAGGAAAAGATAAAAAGAATGAGTCAGGCAGAAGAAGCTCTGGCCCAGGAAAAGCACAGGTTGCTGCTGGAGAAGGACAGACTGGCTGAGAGGAAATCGATGCTCCAAGATAACGAGGAAAAACTCCAAAACGGTAGAGAGCAACTACGGGAGGCAAAGCAGAAACTGGGGATTTACAAGGAGAAGTTGGTTCAAGTGGAAAAGAAGCTGAAGCAGGAGAAACAAGCCATAGAGGAAAAGAGAGAGAAGCTGGTCGACACCGAGAAGAAACTGGAGGAGGCTGAGATGATTCTGGCCGAAAAGGAAAAGAAACTGGCGCAGGATAAAGTGAAGCTAGCGGATGAAATGATAGCGGTGATCCAGAAAAGCCCGTTCTTCAGAGAGCAGGCGGAGATGGCCAAGGAAGGAATGGTACTGGCAGAGGAAATGAAGAGCGTGGCTGAGGAGAAGATGGAGCTGGCTGAGGAGTTAGAGATACTCTCCAGGAGAGGGACGGAAGAAGAGGTCCTGAGGCGAAGAAGATTGACCCAGCACGAAATAACCCTGATGAAGAAGAGGGTGTCCCTGGAGGAGAAGATTCTCGCCTACGAGGACAGGCTGTTGGCTACGGAGGAAAAGAACACTGCAAGACAGAAACTGGAGCTGTCTAGAGGACAGAGGATCCATGCCCACGAAGAGCGGAAGTTAGTCAGAGCAACCCGGAAACTGGGTAAAGAGAGGGGCGTTACCAGGGAGATCACCCAAACAAGAAGATCCTTAAAGGTGCTCCAAAAAATAGTCAGCAAAGAAAGGAAACTGACCCAGAAGGAGACAAAAATGACGAACATCAAAAGAATGCTGTTTGTTAAGGAGGCCAGGCTAAGCAGGGAGGAGGCGAGGCTGGATGCCAAGGAGCTGGATGCTTCCGAGGAGCAGCCGGAAGTCGTGCAGGATGAGAAGAAGCTAGCCAAGATGCAGAGACACCTGGCCAAGCAGATGAGGAAACTGAACCGCCAAGAGCAGAGAGTGGCCGAAGAAGAGAGCGGATTCGACGAGGAACAGATGGAGGGGTACTCGGAGGAAGACGAAGACCTCGGGGCCGAGGAGGAGGAGCTTCTCATCTTTCAGAAGACATGGAGAAGGAGAGATGCCTTCACAGGACCTCTTCCTGGATCGGAGAAGTTTTTCGATCTATTAGAACAGGTAGAGCAGAAAGAGAGCTTTTCCAAGGAAATGGAAGGCCTGTTACATGAAGTAGAGGTAGAGCCAGAGAGTTTGTCTGAAGAAGAAAGGGAAGAAGAATGGAGGGAAGAGGAGGAAGAGGAGGAGGAAGAGGAAAGGGAGAAGAAAGAGTGGGAGGAAGAAGAGGAAGAGAGGGAAATAGAGGAGTTGCTAGAAAAGAGAGAAGAGGAGAAACGGAAGATGAAGGAGGAGGAAAAGGAGAAGGGGGAGGAGGAGGAAGAAGAGGAGGAGGAGGAAGAGGGGGAAGAGGAGGAAGAGGAACAGGAGGAGATAGAAAAGAAAGAGGAAAAGGTAAAAAAGGTTCGGGCACGTGTGGAGGAAGAGGAGGAGGAAGAAGAGGAGGAGGAGGAGATAGAAAAGAAAGAGAAAAAGGTAAAAAAGGTTCGGGCACGTGTGGAGGAAGAGGAGGAGGAAGAAGAGGAGGAGGAGGAGATAGAAAAGAAAGAGAAAAAGGTAAAAAAGGTTCGGGCACGTGTGGAGGAAGAGGAGGAGGAAGAAGAGGAGGAGGAAGAGTCTGAAGAGTCTGAGGAAATGACGAGTGAGGAGGAGTTGGAAAGTGTGAGTGAAGAGGAAGAGGAGAAGCTCGTATTGGAAGAAGAGAGGGAGGAAGAAGAGATGTTAAAAAGAGAGAAGCCGAAGGTTCTGGAAGAAAGGAGGAGGCTCCTACAAAGGAAAGAAATGCCCTTTTTCATTGGACAAGCAATCCCGGGGCTCCGAGGGAGTGCTATGAAGCTGGAGGCCCTGAGAATCCCTCAGCCGCTGATTCTGGTAGCCAAGGAGGTGGAGAGGAAGGAGCCATGGCCAACATTGCCACCAGAAGTCAAGAAAGAAACGCTCAGGGAAGACAAGGCTCTTTTATTGGAGACTTCCAAGGTAACCCCGAGAGCAAAGCTGATGGATCGAGAGAGGGAACTGCTGGAATCTCCACACCTCATGGATGTGATCTCGGAGTACGAGCCGACAACCATGGTGAAACCGTTTGCATCTCAAGTGGTCAAAAGGGCCATTCAAGCTCACAGACGCCGGCACGAAACACCACAGACCAAGTGGAAGTGGTTCTTGCAGCGTCACCCTTCACTGGCAGGACAGGAGATGGGACGGATGCCTCTCCCCGATATTTCCACCGAGAAACGCTATTCAAAGGTGCACGGAATCTCTGATTTAGAATGGCTGCACAGTGTCTTAGAACGGATGGAGGCAGGGGAAGAGCTTCCTAGAGACAGTTTCCACAGGTTGTGTCAGCTCCTCAGAGACCTCACCTCCACGGGTGACCTGGAGTGGCTGCACCTGGCGATCCTGGACGCCATCGTGCACCGTCACAAGCAGATTGTGGACTCCCGAAGCCCAGCGGCTTCACAACCTAGCAGGAAACTCGTGAGCCCCAAACCTTTGAAAGTCATTCCTCCTATAAAGAGGAAGGAGAGCTGGCAAAAGCCCTTAGCTGTCCCCATGCCAGGAGCCCCGCTAGCTACCAGGAGGGTTACAGACCCAAAGGCTATACACTGGCATCTTCTCGGAGAGCCGTACAGAAGTGCACGGATGCAGCATTTAGCCAGTGTTCTTGAAGAAATGGAGACACAATCTTTTGATCCTGTCACAGGAGACATTTTGACCGGTGCCCATGCCTCCATTAACAAACAAACCTTGGCCCTAATGTTTCAAAAGGACTTTGGGGACCTTAAAGGTAAAAGCAGGTATCCCAAACTGCCTAAGTTGGAGAAAAAACCTATCTCAAAAAAAAAGGAAGCAGTACCTCCATGGGAGACGTTTGTGGCTCTCTACCATGTTTTGCGGATGCTGCAGCAGCGGTATGCCAAAGACATGGTTACTTGGATGGAAAAGTTCTACCAGCTCATGGACTTCTACCAGCTTAAGTCCCCCCGAATCCAGAGGCTGCTGCAGGACTTGCTAATGAGGCAAGCGCCTCAGTGGTCCCAAGAGTTCGTTTCCCAAGAGACTCTGACAGCCCTGGAGTTAGTGCCCGGGGAACGGCTGTTATTCTGCTTGGTGTATGGTGGCTCCCACCCCCCACAAATCCCTCAGGAGTTCCAGGATGTGATACCTCTCCCTGAGAGGAATGATGTGCACACCATTTGTCCCAAAGGCATTGCCAAGTACGGGATCCTTGAACTTGCCTGGAAGAGCCTTCCTCAAGCTGATATTCACCTCCTTAAGAAAACAGCCCATGTTATTGTTCCCACTTCCTAACTTGGGACTGGTGACCGTTAAGAGTTTTAATTCTCAAATGGAGAAAGGCCTGGTCATCAGAAACTAGGCCTTTATCTCCAGGGCCGACACAGAAGTAGAGCAAGTTGTTGTTAAAAGAGCAAAAGGTCAAAGTTGGCGGGTTGTTGCTGTTCCCTACCCAGCTCCAGACCCCGCCTTCTGTACATAGAATAAAGAGAAGATTCTCATTTGCAGCAAACTTTGGTGTGTCCTTTTAACTCATATGGTGTTTCTCCAACATCACAGGGAAACTAGTTATGTCTGAGAGTGGGAAAGCTTCCCCAAAGCCATCAGTTTATACCCTGTAAAGGTGAGGAAGCCAGAGAGACCGCTATTGTCCTCTCCTTTATCATAACCCTACAGTTTATTCTAAGCAATAGACGAAAGTAAATTTCTGTCACGAAAAAGAAAAGATACTGTGTTACTGTGACAAGTATCCATAATTGTGAGTAAAGGTGGAATTTAAAATTAGAAAACTGAGGGCCAGGCATGGTGGCACACATTTTTAATCCTAGCACTAGGGAGGCAGAGGCAGGTGGATCTCTGTGAGTCCCAGCTCAGCCTGGTCTACACAGTAAGTGCCAGGACAGCCAGGGATACAGAGACATCCTGTCTCAAAACAAACAAGCAAACAAATCATTAGAAGACTGAGAATTTTCCCACTTAGTGTTTGGGCATGGAGTAGGCCATGGACATGGAGTAGGACATGGACATGGAGTAGGCCATGGACATGGAGTAGGACATGGACATGGAGTAGGACATGGACATGGACATGGAGTAGGACATGGACATGGAGTAGGACATGGACATGGAGTAGGACATGGACATGGAGTAGGCCATGGACATGGAGTAGGACATGGACATGGAGTAGGACATGGACATGGAGTAGGACATGGACATGGAGTAGGACATGGACATGGAGTAGGCCATGGACATGGAGTAGGACATGGACATGGAGTAGGACATGGACATGGAGTAGGACATGGACATGGAATAGGCCATGGACATGGAGTAGGCCATGGACATGGAGTAGGACATGGACATGGAGTAGGACATGGACATGGAGTAGGACATGGACATGGACATGGAGTAGGACATGGACATGGAGTAGGACATGGACATGGAGTAGGCCATGGACATGGAGTAGGACATGGACATGGAGTAGGCCATGGACATGGAGTAGGACATGGACATGGAGTAGGACATGGACATGGAG
>PVIH01008818.1:62348-87715 GCA_004025045.1 Sigmodon hispidus | reverse complement strand
AAAAAAAAAAAAACAAAAAAAACAAAAAAAAAAGAAAAACAAAAACAAACAAAAAAATTTACCAAAGTGCTTTGACTAAATGCACGACTGGAGGAAAAATGCGCATTTACTGTAGCATATCCTTAATGAGTTTAGTCCTGTTATTGAATTTGAGTTTAAAGAATGATTTTCCCTCCCCTAATTAACACTATAAAATACACAACATGCATAAAGTTTCTCTGGCCAACTTCAATTTAGAAATATATATTCTAACTAACAGAAACCAAATGAGAGTGCATATATCTTTACGGCTATTCAATTGTCTGTTTTGATAAATGAGAACATGTTAGTTATATATGATTTCATTGTATGGTATAGTATTTTAACTCACAACATTACTATTGTCAGATTCAGTTTTATGAAGAGCTTATATCTGCACACCCAGCCTTTTCCAGTTGCTTATTTAGGTCTGTTGTTATTTGAGGGAGGAATGAAACTAAGAATATTCAAACATGTTCACATTTGAATTTGACAAAAGGAATGTTTAAGACTGAATATGATCTTCAGCCTATGGCTTATAAATACTAGCAAGATAACAAACACATTCTAGACATATCATTGATGTGATGTTATATACTTTAAAAAATTACAAAATGAAAATACACATAAACAAGGGGAAAAAAAGAAAATAGAAGCCACATTCTGCTCCATTCAGAAAACACACCTCAACATCAAGGACAGATATTACCTCTGGTTTGAGAGTTGGAAAAATATATTCCAAGCACATGGATCTAAGAAGCAAACTATATAGCTGTTTCATCATCTAACAAAATAGACTTCTAACCACACTTCATCAGTTGAGATGGGAAGGACACTACATAGTTACCAAAGGAAAAAAAAAACACTGAGATGACAATTCAAAACTTAATATCTATACCTCCAAAACAATGACACCCATATTCGTAAAAGGAAATGCTACTACCTTAATTCACATGTTGACTATTGCACACTAAGAGTGGGAGACTTTATAACTTCACTGTAACAAATGGGCAAGTTATTCAGACAAAAACTAAAGAGAAATACTCGCTATTACAAAGCTTTTAAACCAAATGAACCTAAGAGATATTTACAAAATATTTTATCTCAATAAAATGAATATCACTTCTTTTCTGCACCTCACGGAACTTTCTTGAACACAATAATCAAACAAAAAGATGAAATAACTTTCTGCATCTCATCAGATCACCACAGATTAAAGCTCGATATTAACAACATAAACAATAGAAAGACTGTAAGATCATGAAAACTGAACAAACCTTGACTTAATAAAAATCAGTCAAGGCATCCATGCACCTATAAGTGAGGACATACCATTTGTCTTTCTGTGTCTATGTTACCTCAGTAAGGACTATTTTTTCTAGATCTACCCATTTGCCTGCAAATTTTAGCATGTTATTTCTTTAAACTGTTGTGTAGTATTCCACTGTGTAAATATACCATTTTTTTTTTAAAAAAAATCCATTTTTCAATTAAGGGACATCTTGGTTGTTGTCAGGTTTTGGCCATTACAAATAATGCTGCTATGAACATAGTTGAGCAAATGTTCTTGGAGTAAGAATGTACATCCTTTGGGTACATGCTAAAGAGTGGTATTGCTGAATGGATTCCAAGTTTTATGCTAGATCACTATACTAATATTCAAAGTGGCTGTATGAGTTTACATTCCCACCAGCAATGGAGGGATGTTCCCCTTACCCCAGATGCCCCCCAACAACATTGGCTGTTTTTATGGTTTTTGATCTTTGCCATTCAAATGAGATAAATGGTATCGCAGAGTTCTTTTAATTTATATTTTCCTGATGGTTAAGGATGTTGAACCATTTTTAAGTGTCCTTCAGCTATTTGAGATTCTTCTGTTGAGAATTTCCTATTTAGCTCTATACTCTATTTTTCTTTCTGTTTTTTTTTTTTTACTTTTTAAATTATTTTTGAATTAAGTCTCATTTTTTATCCATGTATATCCTTGTTCAAACTCCCATTCCCCTCCTGCCCCTCCCAGTCACTCTCTTTTTTCCCCAGCTTCTTATTTCCTTCCCAGCCAGTTCACAAGGTCCCAAGGTCCCAAGGTGGCTTAGTTCAGCATCCACTAAAGGCAAGTTCGATTTCCTCATTCTAATATCAAGACTGGGTTAGGTGTTCCTCTGGAGGGAATGGGCTCCAAGGTTTATTTTTTAATTGGATTTTTTTTAATCCCTAGGTTCTTGTGTTCCTTATATATTTAGGGAATCAGCCCTTGGTTAGATGTAGGGTTGGTAAAGCACTTTTCTCATTCTGTAGGCTGTCATTTTGTCTTATTGATCATTCTGTTTGCCTTACAAAATCTTCTCAGTTGCAGGAGGTCCCATTTATTAATTGTTGCTCTCAGTGTCAATGTTACTGGCATTATATTTAGTAGTTAAGAAGTTGTCTCCTGTGCCAATGTGTTCAAGGCTATTTTCTACTTTCTTCTCTATCAGATTCAGTATAATTGGGTTTATATTGAGGTCTTCGATCCACTTGGACTTGAGTTAAATGTAGGGCAACAGATATGGATCTATTTGCATTTTTGTACTTGCCATCATCCAGATATGCCAACACTACTTGTTAAAGATGCTTTATTCTTTCCAATCTTTGATAAAGATTTTTTAATTCTTTATCAAAAATAGTGTCTATAGGTATGCGAATTAATGTCAGGGTCTTAAATTTAATTTCATTCATCAGCATGTCTGTTTTTATGCCATTATCAAGCTAGTTTTACAAAGCTATAATCCATAACCCCTGTGCAGCTAGGTAACAAGAAGTAACCAAATAGAGACATCCATGGACCTCTTTGGGGATGAAAACAGAGAAAATCTTCTGTAAATTGGGACCATATGTAGGAGGGGCTAAGAGGAGGCAAAAAGTAAACATAAAGAACTAAGATGATTTCTCAATCCAAAAACAAAGGTTTCTTTATTGGAGCCCAGGCAAAGATACTCCCCAACACATACACAATCTCCAAGTGAGTGAAAGAAAAAATCCCAAGCCCTGATTACAAAGGTCTTACACAGGTGAAAACTATGAGCAGGAAGCTTTATGTCTTGGTATTTTAGGATTGGGTAAGGGGATGTAGAGTGAGGTAAACTTTTGTAATTATTGGTCAAGCTAAAGGCGCTAAATTGCTAATGGTTATAGAACACTGACAGGATTTATGGTAAGATATGGGATACCTGCAGAGACATTTGGCTTTTGTTAAATTTTACTACCATGTTCCCTGTTTGACTGTGTCTGGGACATTTGCTTTGAATTCTGCTGTCACTGTACATTTTGAGGGGTTGAGTTCAGCTTCCAGTCACCATGGAGGTCTGTTCTCAAGATGTTACTTTTCTGCTCTTTCATTCCTTTCTCTTCTATTAATTTAGGGACACACAATCATGGGTGTCAGTGTCTGCCTTGGTGAGCTGGTTATCAAGCAGGGGGAATTGTTATACCAAGATTTGAACCATTCTTGGTTAGCTTCCCATTTTCTCTTTTACATCTGAGGGCTTCTCTTACTTTGGCTATCAAGGCCTTAACAAGCCCAGAGTGGTCTACATAAAAAACACCATTCTTCTCCCAAGGCTGCACATAGCCCCCTTATAGGAAGAAAACGTCTAAATATCTCCTGTTAGGGAAGCTATGGATTCATGTAAGTGGAAGAAGGAGGTCTCTAATTTCTCTAAGTCTGGATCAATGGATGACTTCACGGAAGCCATTTCAGTCATTATTCTAACCAGGTTGTCTCCCAGTAGGACATTAGGGTTAAGGCAGTTATTGGTTTCCTCTTAGTCTAGAGGTAGAAATCACCATCCTTATCAAGAAACTAGTCCTCTCCATAGTAGATGAGCCTGTGGAGCACACAGAATTCCCTGGTACAGCTGAGGGTCATAGTATGGATATAGGAGTTAAAGCCACTCAAATATGCCCACCAAATATCCTTGTGGGGAATTAGGTGAGAAGCCTCTAGAGGAATGACCAAGGAGGTATTACATAAAGATAGTAGTTCAGTGAGTATAGTTCCTATGCATTTCCCAGTTTCAGAGTGTTAACTGTACTGTGGACCTCCAAGTACAAAGAAAAGAGTCTGATGTTTGGCTGAAGGTCCCCACTATGGCAACATCCTCACAGTAAAGGGGGGTTGTAATATAGCAAAGCCAGCAAGCCATACTTAAATCTGGTTGTGAGGCATTGATAACTTAAAAAAACTGGGTAATAAAGCTGAGAAGCAAGTCCTCAACTGTCAAGACAGTAGGAGTTGTTGGGTATCTTGTTCCCAGGGTTGTGGCATGTAGATCAGGACTCTTTGGATTGGGCAAAGTGGTCCTTATGTGAGGCTTCTGTGAATATGTATCTGGCTACACTGACAGCTTGGTTACAATGAGTATCTGAGGGGGATGACTTAAATATATGGGAGGGTGAGACAGTGTTGGGCACCAAGGGCTGTGGTAAAATAGGCTCGATGTTTAGTTTGATGTGAAAAGATAGACCTTAATCAAATCCCTGCTTGTAAACCCTTAATCCTGATGTTCTTCCTCTCAGGCAACTATGAATCACATCCTTTCTATGTGAACTTGATGGTCAGGGTATTGTACTGGTATTTAACACATTTTCTTTGGCCTTCCCATGGCCCTGTGGGGACTTGACTAACTTACTAATGTAAACTTCTGAGTAAACTTTGCAAAAGTCCTATGTGAATCCCAGACCAGAATGGTTTCTAGTCACCATTATGAGGCCCCAAGGAGAGCTAGGTCTCCAATAGGTGTTACCAGATATTTCCCATCCCCCTTCTTACCCCCACACACATACTCACACTTGTTGGATTCTGCCCGGTATTTCCAACCCCCTGGGATATATGTAGATAGGATGTTCTGCAAGTACTTCTGAAGTGATGGGTGACTGCAGAACTTCCAACTCATACCTATCCCCTCTGCTCTCCCTATCCCCAAAGAGGGGCAAGGTATGGGATTACAATAATCCTGACTCCCCCATTCAGAGAGGTCTTTCCCCAAGTCTCTGTCTAAAACATTTCAGATGCTGGCTACCAAGTCACACAAGTCTACTCTTAGATAAGGCCACTACATACCTTGGGAGTCTCTGCTGAGGCCACTTGAATCTAATCAATGAAAGTCATCATTCACATATGGTCTGTCTCCAGAAGTCATGTGGGTTCTCTAATGCCACAGGTAGGAAGAGGATCACCATCAGAGTTAGTAGGGAGAGGTCCTGTGTCTAGTTGGGCCTTGCTGCCTGATATTGAGCAGGTTAGGTGGGTGTTGAACTGCCTCCCATCTTTTTTTGGTAGTCGTTTTTCTGAGCTCAAGAAATCCATCAGAAGAAGAAACACAATGATTTTAAGAGCCAGAGGGGATGGAGGACACCATGAGAACAAGACCACTTGAATCTACTAAGGTAGGCACATATGGACTCACATGGACAGAAGCAGCAAGCATGGTGACTACATGGGTCTGTACCAGGCCTTATGCATATATTTTGTAACTATCAACTTAGTATCTTTATGGGACTCTTTATTCTAGGACCAAGTATGTCTCTGATCCCTGTACTTGCTATTGGGATTCTATTCCTTCTGTTCATTTGTTTTGTTTTATTTAGATATGATAGTTTTTCTCCATCTTATTATATTTTCCTTTTTATGTTACCAAAACAAAAAAGAAGTTGAAACTGAACTCATAAAAATTAAATCTTATAATAAGCTAGTTTTATGCTAATATCAGTAATTTGCATTTGTAACCTTGACAGGAATATTAAAACAAAACAGCAGATATGATACAGTGTGGCTGTGTTTTAGATTCTGTAAAAAAAGTACACTGTATACTTGGTTCCATGGTTTATCTTTTAATCTGTCAAAGATACAAGTTGTTTCTTCTTTGTGTAGTTATTAACAAACCTGATATAAACATTTGCACCAGGTGTTTATGGATATTTAGGTTTGAAATCTGTTCACTAAAAGCAATTTTCTAAGGAATCTAAGTTGGCTAAATCATCATGGATTTCATATCAATAAATAAGTTTTCTTTTGCTGTGTGATAATTCCTATCCTATAACTAATAAATACTGATCTATAGTAAAAATCAATTATTTAAGAGTAGAACATTTGTAAGAATTGTTGAAAATGATTGCATTACCCCACTGTATACAGATAAATATTAGTATAACATATTTGAATATATGCTTCTTTACCAGGAGTTTAATGGTCAGATCAGAATTTCATTCTTGCATCTGCAAAAATATATATTTTTCTCCAACTGAACAGACTGTACAGAATAGTAACACTTTGAGTAGCATAAGTACATACATACAAATTAAAATAAAGCAGCTATTTAATGGGTTTCATGTCTTCAAGAAAATGTTGCTTTTCTATATTTTCGAAGATTTTGTAGTTAAACCCAGCTTCTCAAATAATATTGTACTTAACCATGAAATTTAAAATATCAGCTTTCTGTCTCATATCATCTTTGGTAAGTATAAAACTTTAGTGATAAAATTTATCATAACCAAAATCCCAGGCAAGCAGATTCTCTTGACTCCAGCTTTACTGTCTGTTAAATCCTCTATTGCAACCATCAAAGGGATCACTTACAGATTTTTTTTTATTTAAAAAGAAATAATGTGCAATTTTTTGGACTTGAATTCTTTCTTACTTTCTGTGAAGTACTTTTTGAAACTTTACAATGACCCCGAAATTCTCAAAATACCAGGAGTAAGTGAAGAACTGGGGTTATAATATAATGGCCTGTATAATTCATTTTTATAAATCCACAAATAAATTTTTGTTTTTAGTTTTGATACTTTAGAATGGAGATACATGGATCCTGTTCTCATATGGAATCTTTTTGAAATATCCTTTCTAGAGCACAGTGCAGCCTCATTGAAATCTACATTTATAAGTAAGGGTAGCATTGTTGTTTTAACAGAATGTAGTCTCTAGTATTCAATAAATTTTAAATAATTTTAATAGTATAAGCTAATATCAATATTTTAAAAAGTTAAAATATTTTTTTAGTTTTACCAGTCAGTGAAATACACGTTGAAGATGTATATAATATACCTGCAAAATCAGAACTTTGAATGTAAATGTTTGAGGATTTGTTAACAAGTGTAGTTTTACAGAACATTTCTCTTTGCTATTGGCTATCCATCATGACAATAATTTATTTCTCAAAATTATGTGCCTATTGGTCTTATGAGAACAGTGATTTTTTTTTCTGCTCATGGAGCCTAAATTTTCTAATCACATATGAATGGAATCAGTCTTTGATTAAAGTGCTTCCTCACCTAAATTGCATATGATAACACTATCCATGTAACTATCTGTAGAACTTGTCCATGTCATTGTTTCAGAATCCCAGTATGTTAATGAACAGCATTTGGCCTATCTATTTAATGCTATTTTTGACAATTACAAATAAAGTAAATTATGTTTTTAGGATAAATGTTTTTAAATTTTTATATTAATTTAGTGATACTTACAGTATAGATTTCTTTGGCAAGAACAAAATAGTTTTTCCTTATGACTGCTTTATATTCTACATAGAAGAAGATGAATTTTCCAACCATTCTGAAATGTCATGACATTTTTGCTTTCTTTTAACTGTATATTTTTTATTGAATGGTGCATACAAAAAGTGTACAGAAAGACATCCCATATCAGTGTACAGAAAGACATCCCATATCCCACTAGTTCACTATGGTTTTAATTTGCACTTCCATAGTAGTGCTGGTAATTATGCTTTTTCTGTTTTTAGTGATGTGTCAAATCATTTCCCTAGTTTTATTGAGATGCTTCATTAAATTTTAGATTTGTATATTTTCTTTTTTCAAATCATCAGGTATATTTTATGTATATTACATATATATTTTATTTTTTTATTTAAAAAGTTTTTTGCCATGTATTCCCCTGCTCATCCTCCTTCCCTTCTCCAAATTTTTCCCAATTCTCCCTTAGCCTCCCCCCACCCCATCTCCACCATCCTTTCCCCAAGGAGGGCAAGGAGTCCCTAGGTAGGTCAGTTCAGTCTGGTCTATCTATTTGAGTTAGCTTTAATTTCCTCATCCCAATATTAGGACTGGGTTAGGTGTTTCTCTGTAGGGAATGGGCTCCAAGGTGCCAGTTCATGCATAGTCTGATCCTGCTCCATGAGGTTCCACATACTGCCCATGCCATTAAACAGTCATCTACCTTTGGAAGGTGTAGTTTCTGTTCCTGATGATTCCCCAGTGGCTGTTTTTGATTCAGCAAGCTCCCCAAAGTTCTAGCCAGTTATCTCTATGATTCTTCACCATAATCCCAATCCTTTGGCTCATAATCCCAATCCCTTCCCTCTTTAACTAAACCGGGAGCAGGACCTGGTGATTAGGTATGGATCTCTGCTTCTATCTCTATTTATTACTGGATGTAGGTTCTATAATGACACTTAGAGTGGTCATTAATTTGATTATAGAGGAAGTCATACTTAGGCACCCTGTCAAATATTGGTTGGTATTGATAACCAGGTACATCCTGTGAGTTGTTGGAGGTTTCCCTAGCACTTGGTCTTTTTCCAACTTCATATTGGATTCTCTGTTAAAATATGCATCTCTTTTTTCTTTCTCTTTGTTGCTCCTCTCACTCAGCCAATTCCTTCTATCATGATTTTTCCCACCTTTCTTCATAGCAACCCCTTATGATCCCAACTGGCTAAGGAAATCTTCTCTATTTTCTCTTCCTCGTTGACTCTCTGCATGTCTCTCTTACCTTCCTTCAGAATCCAAACTGTTCAAGGGTTGTGGTTCGCAACTTGGGTATTTCTTTCTTTTTGCCTAAAATTCACTTATGAGTGAGTGCATCTCATGCTTATCTTTCTAGGCCTGTGATTCTTTACTCAAAACAGTATTCTCTAAATCCATCTATTTCCTACAAATTTTGAGTTGCCTTTTTTTTAAACTACTGAGCAGTACTCCATTGTATAAATGTACCACAGTTTGTTAATCCATTCTTCAGTTGAGGGCACCTAGGTTGTTTCAAGGTTCTTGCTATTTTGAATAATGCTGCAATAAACATAAACTAATGCCTTTGGGGTAAGAATGTGCCCCATGATGGTATTGCTAGATCACTGAGAAGGTCCATTGCCAGTTTTCTGAAGAACTGCCATACTGCTTTCCAAACTGGCTATACAAGTTTACACTCTCGTTTTATTTTAAGTCAACTAATGAGTGAGTATATCACTTGCTTCTCTTTCTGGGTTTGTGATACCTTGCTCAGGAGGATATTCTCCAAATCTATCCATTTGCCTACAAATTTTAGGATATAATTTTTTTCTTACTGCTGAGTAGTAGTCCATTGTGTAGATGTACCACAGTTTGTTAGCTTATTCTTCAGTTGAGGGGCATCCAGATTGTTTCCAGGTTCTTGCTATTATGAATAATGCTGCTATGAACAGAGATGAGCTAATGCCTTTGGACTTTTTAAAAAATGTAATTGTATACAAGAGCTCAAGGCTAGAACATAGCTAAATAACACAGTGCCTCATTTCTGCAATGGTGGCCTCTGGCAGGGGTGTGAGGGAAGAAAGACTTCTTTTCTTTAAGGGACTGAACAAAGGGAGTATAATTATGCTCCAGTAAGTAAATGAGTAGCATGAATGGGCATATTTGTAAATGGGGAGATCATAGGAGTGGGTATGAATCTGAGAGAACTGATAACTGAGTTTGATGGGGTACATGATATAAAATGGTCAAATAATATATAAATATATTTTTTATATATATACAAGTAAACACCCCTCAAAAAAACAAGTTCATACTCTCACCAACAATGTAGGAGTGTTCCCCTTCTTCCACACCATCTCCAGCATACACTGTCAACTCTGTTTCTGATCTCAGCCATTCTGACAGGTGTAAGATTTTATGTCAAAGTTGTTTTAATTTCCATTTCTTTGATGGCTAATGATGTTGAACAATTCCTTAAGTGCCTTTCAGCCATTTGTAATTTTTCTGTTGAGAATTCCCTTTTTAGCTCTGAATCCTATTTTTGAATTGGGCTATTAGGTTTTTTCCCCTCTAGTTTCTTGAGTCTTCTACATATTTTAGAGATCTATCCTCTGTCAAATGTATGGTCAGTGAAGATCTTTTCCAATTCTATAGGCTGTCATTTTTTTTCTTATTGATTGTGGTTTTTGCCTTACAGAAGCTTCTCAGTTTCAGGAGGTCCCATTTACTAATTGTTGTTCCTAGTGTCTGTGCTAAAAACCGGTGTTATATTTAGGAAGTGGTCACCTGTGACAATGTGTTGAAGGATATTTTCCACTTTTTTCTATCAAGTTCAGTATAGCTGGGTTATTTTGAGGTCTTTGATTCACTTGGATTTGAGTTTTGTACAGGATGATAGATATGAATCTATTTGCATTCTTCTACATACCACCATCTAGTTATGCTAGCACCATTTGCTGAAGATAGTCTCTTTTCCAATGTCTATTTTTGGCCTCTTTGTCAAAAATCAGGTATTCATAGGAGTGTGGGTTAATGTCAGGGTCTTCAGTTTGATTCTGCCAATCTACAAGTCTGTTTTAATGCCAGTACCAGGCTGTTTTTATTACCGAAGCTCTATAGTACAGCTTGAAGTCAGGGATGTTGTGTCTATGTCTTTATTTTCTTCTGAGCATAAAATGTATTTTGAAAAATTTAATGACATTTATCTTTTTTTAACCTGTACTTCCAGTGATAAATGTAAAAGGAATTGTTAAAAATGTAATTTACATCCCTGTATATCCTTATTCAAGGTCCCTTCCCCCTCCCGCCAGCATTTTAAATTCATTTTACTGTTTTTCTTGATAAATACAAAATAAATAATGAAGAAAAAAAGAGAAAAAAATGTAATTTACAGTATTTTTGGAAGAAGTAGCTTAAATTTTGTCATATAATCATGTCTGGCAAAACTTTTGGTGGGCTGCAAGGATAGATTGTCATTTTTTAAAATCATTTATAATTTATTTATTTTTGCATGTAAATATTACTGGGACAGATCATTCAATGTGTCATCTGTGTAGCTCTGCACTCTGAGTTGATTCTCTTTTCTTTTTTTATTGTTTTTAAAAATAAATATCAAACTTTATATAAAAAAGCAAAACATCCAGGATAGCAAAAAAAAAAAAAAATACAGAAATACTATTTCTTTTTTCTCTTAAATACATGGAACATAAAAAATAAAATCTAAAGCTCCTCAAACCAGGTTAGGCTCAGCTATAGATGAAGAAAGCACAGTAGGTCACAGCTATTGCCCATGAACACAATGGTCACCACAAATTCATGCTAAGCAATCCTTTTGCAGTCAAACCAGAAGTTATTTTGTTCATTTGTTGTGTGTGTGTGTTTTAAATCACTTTACTCACCCATCATCTTTCAATGAAATAAGAATTCTCTTGCTTAAAGTCCTGTAATTGATTAAAATACAATCATAGGATAATGAAATGATAACATTAGCTCAGCACAGGCCTTGTGGGCATTTGAACTGTTTATAAAACTGTGCTTTAGAATGAATTCAGAACACTCTGCTTCTAAGCAAGAGTGTACAGACTTTCCTTGAGTAAAATAATCAGCATATTTGATTAACAGATGTCAAGTAATCTTCTCTGCCCATCAATGAACAAACCAGAAAATTATTCTCCTTAAAATCTTATAAGGAAGAAATTAAGAAAGAAATCAAAGTGTTCCTAGAATTTAATGAAAATGAATCCACAATGTACCTATACTTGTGGGACACAATGAAATCAGTCTTAAGAGGAAAATTCATAGCACTAGATGCCTATAAGAAAAACCTAGCAAAATCCCACACTAGAGAACTAACAGCTCAGCTGAAAGCATTAGGAAAATTAGAAGCAAACTTACCTAGAAGGAGTAGACAGCAGGAAATAATCAAACTTAGAGCTGAAATCAATACAATTGAAACAAAAAGAACAATACAAAGAATCAATGAATCTAAGAGTTGATTCCTTGAGAAAGTCAACAAGATAGATAAGCCCTTATCCAAACTAATCAAAAAACAGAGAGAGAGAGTGTCCAAATCAACAAAATCAGAAATGAAAAGGGGGACATAAGAACAGATGCCCAGGAAATCTATAGAATTATCAGATCATACTTTGAACATCTTTATTCCATAAAAATGGAAAATCTAGAAGAAAAGGACAGTGTTCTGGACAGGTACCATCTACCAAAATTAAATGAAGATCAGATTAATTACCTAAACAGGCATATAACCCTTAAGGAAATTGAAGCTGTCATTAAAAGCCTCCCCAAAAATAAAAGCCCTTGTCCAGATGGTTTCAGTGCCAAATTCTACCAGACATTCAAAGAAGAATTACTACCATTATTCCTCAAACTATTTCACACAGTAGAAACTGAAGGAATATTGCCAAATTCCTTTTATGAGGCCACCATTACCCTAATACCCAAGCCACTCAAAGACACAACAAAGAAGAACTACAGACCAATTTCCTTCATAAATATTGATGCTAAAATTCTCAATAAAATTTTAGCAAACCATATAAAACAATATGAAAAATATCCTCCACCATGACCAAGTATGCTTCATCCCAGAAATGCAGGGCTGGTGTAACATTAAAAAAAAAAAAAAAACCATAAACATTATCCATCATATAAAGAAACTAAAGGAACAAAAACCACATGATCATACCCTTAGATTCTGAAAAACCCTTTGACAAAATCCAACACTCCTTTAAGATTAAAGTCCTGGAGAGTTCAGAAATACAGGGAGAATACCTATATATAATAAAGGTTATTTACAAGAAACCGACAGCCAGCATCAAACTTAATGGAGAAAAAATCAAAGCAATCCCACTAAAATCAGAAACTAGACTAGGATGTCCTCTCTCTCCTTATCTATTCAATATAGTTCTCAAAGTTTTAGCTAAAGAAATAAGAGAACAAAAGGAGATTAAGGGGATACAAATTGGAAAAGAAGTGAAACTATCTCTATTTGCAGATGATACGATTGTATACATAAGTGACCCACAAGATTCTTCTAAGGAACTGCTACAGCTGATAAACACCTTCAGCAATGTAGCAGGATACAAGATTAACTTAAAGAAATCAGTAGCCCTTCTATTCACTAAAGATAGAAGGGCTGAAGAAGTAATAAGGGAAATATTATCCTTCATAACAGCTGCAAATAGTATTAAATACCTTGGAGTAACTATAACCAAAGAAGTAACAGATCTATTTGACAACAATTCTAAATCACTAAAGATGGAAATTGAAGAGAATATCAGAAAATGGAAAGCTCTTCCATGTTCCTGGGTTGGTAGTATCAACATAGTAAAAATGGCAATTATACCAAAAGCAATCTACAGATTCAATGCACTGCCCATCAAAATCCCAACACAATATATTTTGGACCTTGAAAGAACAATACTCAATTTCATTTGAAATAACAAGAAAGCCAGGATTGCTAAAACAATTTTACTCAAGAAAAGAACCTCTGGAGGCATCACCATCCCTGACTTCAAGTTATACTATAGAGCTACAGTAATAAAAAAAAAGCCTGATACTGGCATAAAAACAGACTTGTGGATGAATGGAATAGAATTGAGGATCCAGACATTAATGGAAAAAACTATGAACATCAGATCTTTGACAAAGTGTTCCAAAATATTCAATGGAAAAAAAGATAGTATATTTAACAAATGGTGTAGGCATAGCTGGATGGTAGTGTGTAGGAAAATGCAAATAGGTCTAAGCCTGTCACCCTGCACAAAACTCAAATACAAGTGGATCAAGGACCTCAACATAAACCCAACCACTTTAAACTTGATAGAAAAAAAAGTGGGAAATAAACTTCTACGAATTTTCACAGGCAACCAATTCCTAAATGTAACACCAGTGGCACAGACACTATAATCAACAATCAATATGTGGGATCTCCTGAAGCTAAGAAACTTCTGTAAAGCCAAGGACACTGTCAATAGGACAAAATGACAGCCTACAGAATTGGAAATGATTTTCACCAACCCTACAAGTGATAGAGACCTGATCTCTAAGATATATAAAGAACTCAAGAATCTAGAGCCCTAAACCTTGAATAACACAATCAAAAAATGGGGTTCAGATCTAAAAAGGGAATTCTTAAAAGAAGAATTATGAATTGCTGAAAGGCACCTGAAAAAATTGCTTATCATCTTTAGCCATCAGAGAAATGTAAATCAAAACAACTTTGAGATACCACCTGACACCTGTTTGATTGGTTAAGATAAAAGACACAGAGGACAGCTTATGCTGGAGAAGATGAGGAACAAGGATAATACTCTGCTATTGTTGGAGGGATTGTAAGCTTGTTCAGCCACTATGGAATGCAGAATGGAGGTTTCTCAGAAAATTGAGAATCATTCTCTCCAAGGACCCTGCAATACCACTTCTGGGTGTATACTCCAAAGATGCACAGTCATACTCCAAAGGCATTAGCTCAACTATGTTCATAGCAGCATTATTTGTAATAGCAAGAACCTGGAAACAACCTAGTTGTCCCTCAACTGAAGAATGGATTAACAAACTGTGCAGCATCTACACAATGGAGTAGTCCTCAGTAGAAAGAAAAAATGCTATCGTAAAATTTGCAGGCAAATGGATGGATTTGGAGAATATCCTCCTGAGCGACGTATCACAAATTCAGAAAGATAAGCAGGGGATGTACTCACTCATTAGTGGACTCTAAACAAACAAACAAACAAACAAGAAAAAAGCAAAACATTCCCAAGCTGCAAACCACAACCACTAAACAGCTTGGGATCAGAAACACCTTGGACTGACTCCTTGGATCCCACTCCCCCTAGAGCATCACCTGACTCAGTCTTGAGGTTGAGGTGAGAAAACTGAATCTGCCAGGAGTGGAAGCTGAACTAAGCAATATTGGGTCAGTGGGACCATGGGACTGCCTGCTGCCTGCCCAAGGAGAGGATGGGCGTTGTGGAGAAGAGAGAATGATCTGATGTGGTGGGAGGGGGAAGGGACTTTGAATAAGGGTATTCAAGGATAGAAAGTGTGACTTCTTTGTTCATAATTTTAAAATAAAAGAAAAAAGAAAAAAATCTTATAAGGTAAAGAGGGGGCCAATGAAACATAAACACATGAATATATATGCTAAATATGTAATAAAACATGATAATTCCTATGAATAGAAGAATAGTAGAGCAGGATACTGGTTTTCAGATTTGAAATAATGAACTGGATGTCCATAAAATACTAAATAATATTAAGGCTGTAAGTTACTGTATTTAACACTAATGAAATAATTTTATATCATCCATATAGAAAATCAATTTAAATAATGAAATAAGAATAAATGCCTCATTATTTACTTTACTTTACTTTAATTAAGTTGCATATAATGAATTTAGCTATGAATTCACAGACAGAATGATGACAGATTGCACAGTACTTTAACTTTCGTTATTATGGGCTGATTCAATTCCTAAGGAAGATTGAGATCATTCAATTCCTCAAAATAATATATTTTCTATTTCAAAGACACTATAATTTTAAATCAAACAGAAATAGTGAAGACATAATATTAAAAGAAGAAATTTGAAAAGCCATTAAATCCATAAACTAAACATGTCATCTCTTATAATACTTAATCTACAAGAAAGAAGTTATTTAGAGTAATATTCAAATTTTGCTTAATATTAGAGTGAAATGAATTCTAGCTAATGCCTACTTTTGTTACTCTATGAAGCAATATAAAAATAAAAAATTAGCATTTTCATAACTTGAAAGATAATTTAGTAAAAATAAACTGAGATTTTTATTTATTTTATAGAATAGCAAACTGTATTAAACATTTTGTATGTTGAACCATTTATGCATTTCTAGGATGAAGCATACTTGGTCATGGTGGATGATATCCACTGTTTGCCAAAATTTTGTTGAGAATTATAGCATCAATATTCATGAGGGATATTGGTCTGTAATTATCCTTCTTTGTTATGTCTTTGAGTGGCTTGGGTATTAGGATAATTGTGGCCTCTTAAAAAGAATTTGACAATATGTCTTCAGTTTCTACTGTGTGAAATAGTTTGAAGAGTAATGGTAATAATTCTTCTCTGAATGTCTGGGAGAATTCGCACTGAAAACACTGAATCTGACCTTTTTTTTTACTTGGGAGACTTTTAATGACAGCTTCAATATCTCTTAGGGTTATAGGTCTGCTTATGTAATTAATCTGATATTCATTTAATTTTAGTAAATTTTGCCTGTCCAAAAAGTTATCCATTTATTTTAGGCTTTCCATTTTTTTGGAGTATAGATTTTAAAGTATGACCTGATAATTCTCTGGATTTCCTGGGGGTCTGTTGGTATGTCCCCCTTTTAAATTCTAATTTGGTTGATTTGGATTCTCTCTCTCTCTCTCTGCTTTTTGGTTAGTTTGCAGAAGGGTTTATATATCTTCTTAATTTTCTCAAAGAACCAACACTTTGATTCATTGATTTGTGGTATTATTCTTTTTGTTTCAATTGTATTGATTTCAGCTCTAAGTTTGATTATTTCCTGCCATCTACTTCTAGGTGAGTTTCCTTCTAATTTTTCTAAGGCTTTCAGCTGAGCTGTTAGTTCTCTAGTGTGGGATTTCTCTAAGTTTATCATATATGCATCTAGAGCTATGAGTTTTCCACTTAAGACTGATTTCATTGTGTCCCACAAGTTTGGGCATGTTATGGGTTCATATTTGTTCAATTCTAGGAAGACTTTGATTTCTTTCTTAATTTTTTCCTTGACCAGAAGAGGCTCAGTTGAGTGATGTTTAGTTTCCATGATTTGGTAGGCTTTATGTGATTTTTGATATTGTTGAACTCTACATTTAGGACCTGTTGGTCCGATATGATATAATGGATTATTCCCATTTTTTTGTATCTATTGATATTTGCTGTATGACCATTTACATGATAAATTTTAGAGAAAGTTTTATGTGGCACTGAGAAATATATATATTCCTTTCTGTTGATGTGGAAGCATCTCTAAATATCTATTAAATGCATTTGCATCATAACCTCTGTTAGACTCCTTATTTCTTTGTTGAGTCTCTGTCTACTTTACCTATCCAAGGGTGAAAGTGAGGTATTGAAGTCTCCCACTATTGAGGGTATGAGAACTGATGTGGGATTTGAGCTTTAGTAGTATTTCTTCATATAGATAGGTGCCCTTATATTAGGGGCATAAATATTCAAGACTGAAATCTCCTCTTGACCAATTTTTCCTGAAATAAATAAGTAATGTCCATCCATCATATAAACAAACTGAAGGAAAAAAACACATGATTATATCCTTAGATGCTGTAAAGCCTTTGATAAAATCCAATACATTTTATAATAAAAGTCTTGGAAAGATCAGGAATACAGGGAAAATATCTAAATAAAATTAAGGCAATTTAAAAGAAGCCGACAGGCAGCATCATAGTTAATGGAGAAAAACTCAAAGAAATCCCACTAAAATCAGGAACTAGACAAGGATGTCCTCTCTTCTTTTTTCAATTCAATATAGTTCTCAAAGTTTTAACTAAAACAATAAGAGAATGAAAGGGATTAAGGGGATACAAATTGGAAAAGAAGAAGTGAAACTGTCTCTATTTCAGATGATATGATTGTATACATAAGTGACCCACAAAATTCTTCCAGGGAAACTCAACAGCTGATAAATACATTTAGCAGTGTAGAAGAATACAAGATTAATTCAAAGAAATAATTAGCCCTACTATACACTAAAGATTAAAGGGCTGAAAAAGAAATAAGGGAAACATCACTGAAGAAAGAAATTGAAGAGGATATCAGAAAATAGAAAGCCCTCCCATGTTTCTGGATAGGTAGGATCAACATAGTAAAAAGGACAATTGTACCAAAAGTAATCTACAGATTCAATGCACTTTCCATCAAAATCTCAACACATTTTTATAGACCTTGAAAGAACAATACTGAACTTCATTTGGAAGAACAGGAAAACCAGGAAGCCAAAAGAAGTTTGCTCAACAAAAGAATCCCAGGAGGCATCACTATCCCTGACTTCAATTTATTCTATACAGCTACAGTAAGAAAAGTAGCCTGGTGCTGACATAAAAACAGACTTGTAGATGAATGCAATCGAATTGAGGTTCTGGTCATTAACTCAAAAACCTATGAACAACTGATCTTTGACAAAGAGGCCTAAAATATTCAATGGAAAGAAGATAGTACCTTTAACAAATGGTGTTGGCATAGCTGGACAGCAGTGTGTAGAAAAATGCAAATAGACCTAAGCCCATCACATTGCACAAAATTCAAATCCAAGTGGATCACTGATCTCTACAGAAATCCATCCACTCTAAACTTGATAGAAAAGAAAGTGGGAAGTACCCTCCAACGCATTGCCACAGGTGACAATTTCCTAATTATAACACCAGCAGCACAGACACTAAGAAAAACAATCAGTAAGTGAGACCTCCTGAAACTGAGAAGCTTCTGTAAAGCCAAAGACACAGTCAATAGGAGAAAATGACAGCCTACAGAATGGGAAAAGATTTTCACCAACCCTACAATTGAGAGAGGACTGATCTCTTAAATATATAGAGATCTCAAGAAACTAGAACCCAGAACCCTTAATAATCCAATTTAAAATGGAGTTTATAACTAAAAAGGAATTCTGAGCAGAAAAATTAAAAATGGCTGAAAGGCACATAAAAAAGTGCTCAATATCTTTAGCCATCTGAGAAGTGCAAATCAAAACAACTTATACCTGTCAGATTGTCTAAATAAAAGACACACATGACAGCCTATATTGGAGAGGTTGCAGAGCAAGGGAAACACTCCTTAATTGTTGGTGGGAGTGTGAGCTTGTTCAGACATTCTGTAATGCAGTATGGCTGTTTCTCAGGAAACTGGGGATCCATCTTCCCAAAGATCCAGCAAGAGAACTACTGGGCACATACTCTAAAGATGCAAATTTACACTCCAAAGGCATTAACTCAACAGTGTTCATAGCAGCATTATTTGTAATAGCAAGAACCTGGAAATAACCTTGATGTCCCTCAACAGGAGAATGGATTAACAAATTGTGGTACATCTACACAATGGAGTACTCCTCAGCAGAAAGAAAAAAATGTATATTCTAAAATTTGAAAGCAAATAGATGGATTTGGAGAATATCCTCCTGAGCAAGGTATCACAGTCCTAGAAAGATAAGCAGGGGATGTACTCACTCATTAGTGGACTTTAAACAAAAAAGCAAAAAGCAAAGCATGTCCAAGCTGCAATCCACAACCACTGAACAACTTGCAATCTGAAATGAAATACCTTGGACATATCCCTTGAATCCCAATCCCTTACCTACTCTTATGTTGAGGTGAGGAAAGCAGATCTGTTGGGAATGGATGCTGAACTATGCCACCTTGGGACTTTGGGAACTCCTGCCCTTTCTCTGGAGGAGATAAATTTATGGTGATTAGAAAGAGTTACTAGGAGGGCCGGGAGGAGGAAGGGCATTTGAACAAGGGGATACATGGATAAAAATTATGACTTTATTCATAATAAAAAAGATCAATTAGTATACTATAAAAAATAAAAAAAATATTTTTGGAAAAAATTGAAGATAATATTGTGAAATATTGAGTCAATATCACAAGTGAAACTATTGTACAGTACTCAGATCCCTGTCCAGAGTGGAGTCAGTGGTGAGCAGATTCCATGTCCAGCATCACCCATCCAGAGAATCCCTCTCTGGGGACTGGGTCACACCCAAGGATGTGATGTCAGACTCTTGCTACCAGACAGGCCCTAGGCTTTAGCTGTGAAGCGCCCACTCCAGGGAACTCTAAAAGAAGGGACTTCACACAGCTTCACCCCTACTCTGTGTCATTAGAGACAGACTGATGTCTTTGAAACTCAGACCCATGTCAAGAGCAGAGTCAGAGGTGAGTAGATTCCAGCTCCTGGGCCACCCATCTGGAGAATGCCTCTGGGGGGGGGTTGCAGCTGAGCACACACCCAAGTATCTGACCTCAGATTCTTGCTTCCAGACAGAAACTAGGCTTTAGCTGTGAGGGTCCTATTCCTGAGAACCCTAAAAGAAGGGAATTCTCACAGCCAGACTCCACCTCCAGGGTGAACTGCTTCATCAAAGACAGAGTGATGCCTTTAAAGCTCAGACCTATGTTCAGAGCAGAGTCAGAGATTGATCAGACCCCATGCTCAGAGCAGACGGGAGACACACAAGGCTTTGGTCACAACTGACTAGGACCTAAGTGTGAACCACTGAAACTGTGCTGCAGAGGTTGCTGATCAAGTGCAAGAATACATGTAACAGTATAAAGAAAAACAAAACAACACCAGAAGAAACTATTGTTTCTACAACACCAAGAGCTGAACAGAGCAATGAAGAGGAAATAGAAGGAAACAACAACAAAAACACCTTTATAGAGATTATAAAAAACTTAAAAGAGGATATAAAAAATTTCGTTAAAGAGATAGAAGAAAATACAAACAAAATTTGGAAGAGATGAACAAATCCTTGAAAGAAAACAAAGAAAACCAAGAAAAGGAAACCCAAAATTGAAAGAAACTTTCCAGGAACTAAACACTAAAATAGAAGCAATAAAAAAGGCACAAAATGATGCAAAGGTAGAAATAGAAAATCTGAAGAGAAGAGCTGGAGCTACAGATTCAAGCATAACCAACAGAATCAAAGAGATGCAAGAGAGAATCTCTGGAGTGGAAGACTAAATAGCAGAAATAGATACATCAGTGAAAAAAAATAGTAAAACCAAAAATGCCATAACACCAAATGTTCAGGAAATTTGGGATACATGAAAAGACCAATCCTGAGAATAATAGGAATAGAAGAAGGAGAATACAACTCAAAGGCACTGATGATATACTCAGTGAAATCATAGAAGAAAACTTTCCCAACCTACAAAAAAGGAATGCTTATAAAGATACAAGAAGCTTACAAGACACCAAATAAGTCTGACCCCCCAAAAAAAAACTTGAATAATCCAATCAAAATGGGGTTCAGAACAAAAAAGGGAATTCTCAGCAGAATTATAAATGGCTGTAGGGCACTTGAAAAAGTGCTCAACATCTTTAGCCATCAGAGAAATATAAATCAAAACAACTTTGAGACAGCACATTATACAAGTTAGAATGACTACAATTAAAAACACAGGCCCATTGCTTCCGGTTCCACTCCCGGGACCGAGTGCTGTCTACAGAATCCCAGCGCACTCTGGAGCAGGGGCAGGTAAACTCTGCCCCTGACCACATCCACAGCTCCTGCTGAGGGAATTTGCATGGCTCCCCACCACAACCTCGAACTGAGCTAACCAACTACAGGGGTCTCTGAAGGGCAGATTCAGACCCCACCCAGAGGTGAGGAGGGGACATGAGGCCTCAGCGCCTATATCCCAGCCTGGGAGGGAGAGTTGAGCTCCCATTGCTTCCGGTTCTGCTCCGGGGACCGAGTGCTGTCTGCAGAATCCCAGCGCACTCTGGAGCAGGGGCAGGTAAACTCTGCCCCTGACCACATCCACAGCTCCTGCTGAGGGAATTTGCACAGCTCCCACCACGGCCTTGAACTGAGCAAACCAACAACTGCAGGGGTCTCTGAAAGACAGAATCAGACACTGACCAGAAAGGTGACAGGAGGCACACAAACCCGAGTGCCACAACTGACCAGGACCCATCTAATCATGAACCACTAAAGCCATGAGCAAATGTCAGTGCAAAAAATTACATAATAATACAAAGGACAAAATGGCAACTCCAGAAGAGAGTGGAGATCTTACAAATACAAGACCTGAACTGAGCAATGAAGAGGAAACAGAAGGAAGCAACATCAAAAATTCCTTTTTGGTGATCATCGAAGCTCTCAAAGAAGATATGAAAAAAAGCCTTAAAGAAATAGATGAAAATACAAACAAAAAATTGGAAGAGATGAACAAATCTATGAAAGAAACATGCCAGGAACTAAAAGCTGAAATAAAAGCTGAAATAAAGCTGAAATAAAAGCTGAAATAGAAGCAATAAAAAAGGAGCAAAATGAGGCAAAAATGGAAATAGAAAACCTGAAGAAAAAAGCTGGAACTACAGATACAAGCATAACAAACATAGTTCAAGAGATGGAAGATAAAATCTCTGAAGTGGAAGACTCAGTAGCTCAAATAGATATATCAGTCAAAGAAAATAGTAAAACTAAAAAAGCCATAACTCAAAATGTTCAGGAAATCTGGGACACCATGAAAAGACCTAATTTGAGAATAATAGGAATAGAAGAAGGAGAAGAACACCAGCTCAAAGGCACAGATAATGTTTTCAATAAAATCATAGAAGAAAACTTCCCTAACCTGAAGAAGGAAATGCCTATAAAGATACAAGAAGCTTACAGAACACCAAATGATATGATCCCAAAAAAAAAGTCAGTGCGCCAAATTATAATCAAAACACAAAACATACAGAATAAAGAAAAAATTTTAAGAGCTACAAAAGAAAAGGGCTAACTCACATATAAAGGCAGACCCATTAGAATAACGCCTGACTATTTAATGGAAACGATGAAAGCTAGAAGGGCTTGGTCAGAAGTTATACAGATACTAAAACAGCATGGATGCCAAACTAGAATACTATACCCTGCAAAATTATCAATCACCATAGATGGAGTAAACAAGGTATTTCAGGACAAAGTCAGACTGAAAGAATATCTATCTACCAATCCAGCACTACAGAGAGTATTAGAGGGAAAACTACAACCTAAGGACCCCAGATACACCCATGAAATCACAAACAACCAATAAATCCACAGAAGAATATCCTAGACAAAGGAAATACAAACAAGTTGCCACCAAAAATGGCAGAAAATATCAATCAATGGTCACTAATTTCCCTTAATATCAATGGTCTCAACTCTCCTATAAAATGTCACACACTAACAGGATGGATACAACAACAGAAACCAACCTTCTGTTGTCTAAAAGAAACACACCTCAACCGCAAAGACAGACACAGGCTTAGAATAAAGGTTTGGGAAAAGATTTTCCAGTCAAACGGTCCTAAGAAACAAGCAGGGGTTGCAATCCTAATATCTAACAAAGTAGACTTTAAGCTAAAAGCAATTAAAAGGAACCAAGATGGTCACTACTTTTTCATCACAAGAAAAATTGGTCAAGAGGAGATTTCAATCTTAAATATTTATGCCCCTAATATAGGGACACCTACTTATGTAAAAGAAACACTGCTAAAGCTTGAATCCCACATCAATTCTTACACTCTAAAGTGGGAGACTTCAATACCCCACTTTCAACCCTGGATAGGTCAACCAGACAGAGTCTCAACAGAGAAATAAGGAGTCTAAAAGAGGTTATGATGTAGTTGGATTTAATGCATATCTACAGAAGCTTCCACCCAAACACAAAGGAATATACATATTTCTCAGCTCCTCATGGAACTTTCTCCAAAATTGACCACATAATTGGTCATGAAGCAAATATCAACAGATACCAAAAATTGGAAATAATCCCTTGTAACATATCAGACCACCAGGGCCTAAAGTTAGAGTTCAACAACATCAAAACCCAAAGAAAGCCTACCAACTCATGTAAAACTAAACTTCACTCAGCTGAACCATCTCTGGGTCAAGAAAGAAATTAAGAAAGAAATCAAAGTCTTCCTAGAATTCAATGAAAATGAATCTACAACGTATCCAAACTTGTGGGACACAATGAAAGCAGTCTTAAGAGGAAAATTCATAGTGCTAGACGCCTATATGAAAAACCTTGAGAAATCCCACACTAGAGACCTAACAGCGCAGCTGAAAGCCTTAGAACAATTAGAAGCTAACTCTCCTAGAAGGAGTAGACGGCAGGAAATAATCAACTTAGAGCTGAAATCAATACAATTGAAACAAAAAGAACAATACAAAGAATCAACGAATCTAAGAGTTGGTTCTTTGAGAAAGTTAACAAGATAGATAAGCCCTTATCCAAACTAATCAAAAAACAGAAAGAGAGTGTCCAAATCAACAAAATCAGAAATGAAAAGGGGGACATAACAACAGACTCCCAGGAAATACAGAGAATTATCAGGTCATATTTTGAAAATCTGTATTCCACAAAATTGGAAAACCTAGAAGAAATGGACAGCTTTCTGGACAGGCACCATCTTCATCGTACTGAGTGAGTCCATCTGAAATATTTGCTAAAGATATGATAAGAAACTATCTTACGACTGTCCTAACTGGTCTATACCTCAGAAGTGATCACTGAGTGACATACAGCAGGTTCCTTCTCACTCTGTCTCAATGTGTTTTTTTTTTTTTTTTTCAGTGGGGGCCCCATCTTCCTTCTGGATGCCTTGTAGAGTGCTGGTAGGAGAAATTGTTTTTAATAGTGAAGGATCCAATGGATATTATCAGCTGAAGATATTGAACCACCAGAAAGTATTATGTGCAGAAAAGATTTCTAAAGTAAGAGAGTAAAAAATGCAGAAAGGAACAAGATAAAAGTGAGATAAGATTGGTCCCTATATACTTCATCTATTTTCTGTCCCACTTCAGGCGTCATTTCTGTCATGAGACAGAATTTTTAAAGTTTTATTTACCAATACGCTTGGGTTCAGAGAGGGAGAAAGCCACTTGCTCCACCTCCAAAGCCAGCCTTTTTTGTTACCAAACCAGGACCTCCTTTATATACATATATAAATACATAATCATTAGATATAGATGTACAGTTGTGAGAATAGAGAAATTACCCTTAGTGCCTGTCAGTGTCAGGTGTCTTTGTAATCCCCTGTAGTCCTTTTAACGTTTCAAAAGTCTGAGCATTCAGCATCTTTTTAGCTTTGTAAAGAGAGTTGTATCCATTCTTCTGTAAAAACAAAATTAAGACCCTGCCCCACCTTAATTAAGTGAATGTTCCTTACCACATATCCAATTGTTTTATCGGCTCATGAGCCATTACTTCTCCTCAGGAGGGTTCTCCTTTTCAATCTGGTTCTTTATCAATCTCGTTGGTACCCATATTTTCTCTTTTCCTGTGGAAACAAAAGCAAAACCCCTACCCCAATGAAGCATAAGCCCTGGCTTCCATTCTGAAGTTAGTACATCCTTAAAATAAACTGGTTGATTCAACTCAGAAGTTCTTTCTATTACCCAGTGTTTCTCTGCAGCTGAAGTCCCTTTCTCATCAGCATTAAGAAAGTTTAATGTCAACAAGGCACTATGTAATCTCTCCCTAGGTTTTTTCATACCACCTTTCTGTTTATGAAGCATCTCTTTCAAGGTGCGATGGGATCTTTCCACAACCGCTTGTCCAGTGG